>PVJL010004381.1:0-130978 GCA_004026885.1 Lyroderma lyra
CCCTGAACTCAGACTAGAACTTTTCAAGTTCCTGAACTCAGACTAGAACTTTTCAAGTTCCAGCCTCCCATCTCGTGACATGTCAAACCAGATTGCAGCCAAAGACAAAAGGAAAACTCAGTAAGAATGATCCTGTCCTCAATAAAAATTTTGATATTTTGTTCATCACAGATATTTTCATTATTAATTTTTAAATATGGCATTAAATATTATTTAGTTAAATACTGAGTTTTGTAGAACCCTCCTAAAGTTTGCACCCAAGGTGAGTTCCTTACTCATCTTACTCTAGTCTTCGTGCTTCCCCCAAGCAATAGCTGTGTGATGTTCAGAAAATTAACTTTTGCTATGTCTGTAAAATTCATTGATGCCTCTGCTTTTCCAAAGTCACTCTTCTAAACCAAAACCTCCTCTTCTCATGTCAGTTATCTCTATATTCAGCCTTCTCAGTTCCAATTTATAATATATCCAGTTTTGACAAACCATACTATATTATGAAGGAAAAAATACCCAAAGTACTTTGTGCTTCAATTTGCTGAACTGTAAAATGATGATAAGAGTAACAATACTTATTTTACAAGGTTGTTATGAGATAGTAGATTCAAATCCCATAGTACGATGATTGGTAATTAGGAAGTATCAATGTGTGGAGGAACAAGCAAGCTTGTCCTTGAAACCCGAATGACCCAGAGGCTCTTCTCAGCTTGCTAACCAGAACCAGCAGCTTCCCCTCCCCTCAGCAGCAGGCTCTGTGTATGACACCTACTTCTCTTAGGGTCTCCTAATGCTGCACAACTGTCCTTTTCAGAGTTTTCTTGGGTAATTGGCCCTTAAATTCTGACTGCATGGTATCCATTCCCAAACGAGTTACGCCCAGCTATAAGGCTGCCCTCATATATTCTTTATCAAAGAAAAGAGCAACTAAAAGGAGGAGTCTCTAGATTCGTCCATCTGCATCTGTCCACATTGCTGCACAGGAAGGCAAAAGAACAGGACTCACAGCCCCGTTTCGACCCTTCTGCTCATGAGTTTGCCAGCAACAGATGGTGCTTATCGAGCTTCACTCAAACTCATCTACAGATACTCCTTGGTGTGAAGTGCCTAATGCACAGTAAAGAATCTAGTAAATGTTAGGTAATTATTAATTCCACTTTCAGAATCACTTAATTCAAACATATGGGAGTGCATAAATGTGGACTGCTGTAAATATTACCCTGCGATCACTTAGTCACCATGTCCGTAATGGTAACCTAGGTAAGGTCTGTGAAATCCAAACACTGCTTCCATCAGGATGCATAAAACAACTAGTACTTGCCCTCTACTGCCTGGAAAATATGAACAGCTTAATATTTGGATCTAAACAGAGGTAAAGAATTTTAAAGGCATCAAAAATGATATGTAAATTAGGAAAAATTCAACTTATGTGTTGGTGTGTAAACCTTACACATAGTAGTATTCAAAAGAATAGAGATTCTTCTTCTAAGACAATTATCATTTATTGTGTGCAATAGCCTATCTTAAGTGTAACATAATTAACATAGTGCTGTCCTTTATGGGTTTGCTATCTAGATGTTTCTAATTTTGATATGTGAGGAATGCTGTTTCAAAATATACAATGGTAATTTTCCATACTTAAAGAAGTTATAATTTTAAGTGACTAGTTTCTTCCTCTTGTTGCAGATGTGTTTAAATACTTTCACTCCTATTGATAACATTTTGATCAAATTAAGAAAAATATTAGAAAATTATGCACATTTAATATTCTTTCCATTACATGACCGTTCTTGTTTAAAGTATTGTGAAATCACTTAAGTCTTTGTTCAAGGTAAACAGAATTTCCCAGAACTCTCCCAGTGTCAAACAGAGATTCAGATGTGTTTTCCTATCCCCAGGCCACCCCCAGAATAGGAAGAAGGAAAACATAGGTAGGAAAAATAAGACAAAAAGATAAAAATGATCCGAATGTTCTGTCAGCATATGCAGAAAGCAGTGGTTCTCTCCATTGTGTTAATAGGTTTCGTATACTCCAAAATATAGCCAAGAGGATACAAATTCTTTTAACCAGTTTAAATTTGAGGTTGGGTATTTATAACAGTCAACTATTTCCTAAGGATATAAGGTTGATTTAATTTAATTTAGTTTTAACCCAAACATGTTTGAAATGAAAAGCTCTTGTGGAGAACTAATAGCCCTCTGAGTGTTCCGGCCCTCGAGTTTCCCACATTGACAATACGAAGCACAGATACTTAAGAAGTAACCAACAAAAGTATGTGCTCTTATATTTACTATAAAGGTGACATCTTCATCAAAGTAATGTTTACTCAAAACATTGTACTTTAAAGCTTTTTACATCCACTCTGAAGTAACTTCCGAGAAATTTCTCATAGGTTGAACCATTTGCCTTGAACACACTTAGCTGAATTCAATGAAGACAGAACTGCTACCTTTGAATTGAGCATCACAATGGAAGGCCTTTCAATCTCTTATAGTCAAATGCCTTTTTTCTTTCATGAATTCAACAGTTTCTTATTATTTATTTATTTCAAATGGAAGGTAAAGCCAGTACAAGAGCAAGAAGTAGAACATCCAAACAAGTCAAGAATTCAAGAAATGTTTGATGTGGCACTTTTATTCCTTTATATTTAACCCACAAGAGTTAAATACATTCTGCTAATAGAAGTTTGTAAAGGGCATACCAACTAGAATCACAGATATTCCCATTACTTTCTTCTGAAAATCTCATGGATGATAACTATATTTTTGTAAATTTGCTTCAGTTCCAGAGAAAATGCTTGATATTTTGGTACCTGATAAACTACTTCTGTTGTTTATCACCAGAACAGTGATAATGTGTGGTCCTAAAATATCTCATAAATAGATGTTCCACCTAATAAATATTTTAAGAGAGGCTCGTTTTTAAATATCCTCTCTTAAAATCCACTTGTAGCAGTCTTTAAAAATGATTACAAAAAAGAATCATTTGGAGTGGACCTGGCTAACTGATAGAGATTAGAAATGGCCCAAGGTAAAATTAATAATAAAATGGAGAGGTGGAGACCAATGAATATGAAATTCAACTGTTGTAGCATAAGCTTTGCATTGGATAACTTTATTAGCAATGAATAATATTTTTTCAAGAATCTTCACATGGATAAAAATATAAAATTCAAGTGATATTATAAAATTTCATTGAAACTGAATATGTAAGTTAAAATGTTTTGCATTTATTTAATTAACAATCACTTAACAATAAATATTAATAATAGATTATTCATTTCAGACTTGGTAATTAAGTTATGACATATGTCAGATGCTTCTATAAAGAAAAAATATAATAAAACCTCATTTCAATGTATTTAAATGCCTTCTTTTTCAAATGAGTACCATGATGTTGCCTTACTCAATGATAGACATTATATTTTGAAAGTAGAACATTTAAAAAGCTGTATATTTAGTGGTTACCAGAAGGTAAGGGGAAAAGGCGGTGTAGGAGGGGAGGGGAATCAAATACATGGTGATGGAGGGAGAACTGACTCAGTTTGGTGAGCACACAGTGCAACACATAGATGATGTATTGTAGAATTGTACACTTGGAACATATGTAATTTTTACTAATGAATTTCACCCCAATAATTTAATAATAAAAATGTATATAATCATCTACCCTGAATTACATAAATGATTTAACTTCAAAACCAAGTATCTCAACAATTTTTTCTTCTATGAGGTTTTTAACATAGAGATCATATACAGAGGTTGAAATTCCCTGGAATTTGTTATCCTTACCCTTAATAAGCACTCCTCAGAACATAGTGAAGTGAAAAGTTGAATTTATGATATTATCTCACTATGAGAGATTTTTACTTACACATGTGCTGTTGGGGACTAAAGGCAAAAGAGGGACTGAGGAAGAAAAAAAATGGCCATAAAGTAGAGAGCAAAGAAATCCGGAGCCTGTGAAGGATGGACTGAAATTCATGGGAAAAGTTTGGAACCTGCAATAATCCTATGACCTAAACTACCCTCTTCAAAAAGGAGAAGCAGTCAGCCTCTGACATGGAGATAATTTGCACCTCGGCCAGGAGTGGAAGAAGTCAAAGGAGGGGCTGGCAAGAACTTAGATTGCTGTAGGAGCAGCTGCTGTCCCAGGCCAAGAAGGTGAGCCAAGAGATCAGTGACAACATGCATACATAACTCTTCCTGGTCCCCTGCAATGACTTCCATGGCCCTGCTTACTTCTGCCTTCCAAATCTCACACGCAATGATTCCTCTGGCTAACATATACCCAGAAACAACTATGAAGAAGAGGGAATTCTAGAAAAGGCCGTGCCATACCCCTACAGGGATTATCTGGAAAAAAAAACAACAGCCATAGAAAAGGCCAATCCATTTTAGCCAACCCAATAATACAAATCCACCAAGCCTAGCTTAAAATAATTATCAGCATTTTGCCAATCTTAGTAATGTTTCTCCTTCCCCTACATTTATCTATTCTTTTTTCCTAGTTTGCTAAATATTTTAAAGCAGATCCTAGATGTCAAAATTTTTAATCCCAGATCCATTAATACTTCAGTATGTATGTCTATTCCATAATGATTCATTTGCTAGTTTCTTGCTTGAGGCACAAAAAATGACCAAAGTAAATGTTATATCTTTCTTGTGCCAGATCTGGAATTCTACTTCTTGAAGAAATTGTTGGGGAATTTATCTTTTATTGGGCAATGGTATGTTGAGACTAAAATGTAGTCAACAGAGATCTTCATTGCATTGCATTATTATTGTTTCTAAACCTTTTGAACATCCAAAATATACGAAATGTCAAAAAGTCTTGGGTTTATACTGATATTTCCAAATAAAATTTAAGAATACAGAATTTCTTCTCAACTTTTTTGCTTTTATTTGCATATCCCTTCTCTTCTGTGGAACATCTTAATCTTTAATGATATCAATTTATTTCCTTTTTTCTACAGAATATCCATAATCCTTTCAAATAACATGGCACCAATATTACTATTAACAACAAAAGCAGTGAATAGAGTTTTAGGTCTCATTTCTTTATGGACTTGAATTATCCCATACTAAAGATCGAGAGTAGGAATTGTGTTTTAAAGTCATTTGAAATAATTATTTTCTCTAGTTATGCCTATAGCATAACATAGAGTTAGGGTCATTTGTTTCAGTGTGTTTTCAAATGTTAATGATTATTATTATTTTCTTATTTTAGTTTTCTAATTATAAAAATATTTATAAGATTCCCTAAGTCAAAACTATGTAAGAGCACATAAAAGAAAATTTCTGTTGCCCTAATCCCCTACTATATTGTTTTCCTTTTGCTGTTATCTAATTTTGTTAGATTTTGGTTTATCCTTTCATCATTTCATGTATTTATTTCATATACATACAATATACATGTATCGAAGGGTACACATTTAACATTTTCAATACAGGGATAAAAAAGAGAGATTAGCAATTTATAGTAATCTGGCCTCAGAATTACAAATCAGGGAGAGGCAAGATTAGAGGCCAGAAGAAAATATGTGGCTCTTGTAACAATCTTGGGGAAACTAAGGCAGGAATTCTGGACATAAGGTACAGAGTACAGAACAGAGTCAAGACATGTTTAAAAAGTAGAATGAGTTTTGTTTTTTTTATTTGTTTTATCACTGAATGTCCATGGATAGTGAGCAAAGAGGAAAATTCATGAGGAGTCCCATATTTCTGACTTTATCTGGAAAATAAACAGGATTTGGAATCTAGGAGTCAGGTCTGGAAAGAAACATATTGATAACTAGCTAAGTTAGGAATTTTGAGGTTAGTGTTACAACTGAATGCCCTAATGCAATTAGAAAAAATGGAGAGGGATTGGGGTTAAAGATGTGGACTGGGAAGTCATTAGGTGGAAGCAGACTTCTTAACAAGTAGGTCAATTAAGGGGAAAGTCAAAATACTTATGAATTAAATTGTTCCTTCAAAATAAAAATAGCTTTAGTGACTCCCAAGGTGGGAAAAATGCATTTTCTTAAAACTTAACTTATGTGCTTTAATTGTTTAGAACTGTATCACTGCTTTTAGCCTCTAAATCTTACCATTTGGCCATTTTAAACAAGGATTGATCCTGTTAGTAGATTGAGAGATATATAATAAAGATAAGCAGGCTAAATATGACAACAGCCTGCTCACCACTTGGACAGGCAATGCAAAGTCATCCCAGCTAAAGCAATGAACGAGGTGATATTGCAGAGAAATATTGCTTCCCAACATGGCTGTTAGCCTAGTCTGGGACACCCCCCTTCCCAGTCACTTCCTGGTTCTTCTCCCTGAACTCCTGTTTCCCACGACCCTAGCCCACGTGGAAACTGATGATTATTATGGAAATGCTATGCTATAAATTTCCCCACCCTGCCTTTGTTCGGGGCTCAGACTTTGGAAAGAAATCCTCTGAGCCCTCCAGGGTAAAATAAACAACCTAACTTGCAAGTACTCCGAGTGCTGCCAGGTTTTTCCCGACAGGTGAACGGGTAGAACTTTCCACAACATTCGGAAGGTAAAGCCTTTCCTCAACAATATTGTCTAAAAGGACAAGAAGCCATTGGTGCCAAAGAAGTTGTAATAGTCATGAGGATAAGATTTTGAAAAAGAAATGGCAGTGAACAGTGCTAATGATGCAAGTTCTACCACGCTGAAGATGTTACAAGTGCATTAAATTTGTTTGTTAAGAACTCGCGTGTGTATTTGAGACCTTACAGAAGTAGGGTACTACAACAGTGTCAGATCATCTCAGAGTTAAAGGGGTTTGGCTAAGAGATCAGACACAAAAGGGTTGTAAGTAAGGACTTAAGGAGGGGAGAAAAATGTATTTGTTTTTCCAAGTTAGAAAACACATAAACATGTCTACAGGAAGGAGAAAATAGAGGAGATTTTGAAGATACAGGCAGAAAGAGACACTTTAATCTCCCAACATTTAAATGCAGCGACATTGAAGACAGACTTCCTTGAGATTGTTCCCTCTCAGACATGCACATTTTCTTAAGAGTAATAAGCCCCTTTAAAAGTTAAGACTTCCTGAAACAATAACTGTGCTTCCCTGTTAAGTTAATTAAACAAGGAAGTCATTAGACTGAGGTGGTTCTATTACCTTAGCAGCCTATACAAGCAAACCAAACCCTAAATATGTAAACTCCTCCAGGTTAAGAAATCAAAACCTAAAGGCAATTAATCACAAACACACCTAGCTCTTATTTGGTGGATTGTTCCTAATCACTTCAGGTTTGGTGCTGCCTGGTTCATTACTGTATTTTTGCTCAAATTAAAATCTCTGGATACTGCTCATATTAGAATACAATGATCGGCCGTCTCCATCTTTTACTGAGAATCATGCAAAAAACTAAATAAGGATGAGCTCAAAGCTCTTGAAGTACATCAGTTTCTAAAAGATAAAACCCACTTGATTTATAATTTTGAAAAAAATGAAATACTTGCAGATGTTGGATATTTTGAAGCTTTTAAACCAAAGAAAAACTAGGATCCTCATTTAAAAGCACTTTTGGTGAGCTAATTGTTTTTTTGATAGCACAAGGAAATGACTGTCACTTTTCTAATCTACATTTGAATAGTCATAGCATAACTCCAATCCTTACCATTCAGTATCTGAGGCATGGTTATTTTTTTTTCTGCTTTTTAACATTTTCTCTATTGAAATTTCTTCATACTCATCCTTACTATTAACTAACTTTAGTATTTTTAGAATTGTGTCCTTGTGTGGCATTCTAATAAAATTAAACATAAGCATCTTTAGTTAAACATACATAGCTATTTTAATATTTAGTATTTTCATGACAACATTTCTAAGTTACTCTGCTGTTTCTCAACTGTTGCATTTTGAAGCAATAAGGAACATTACTGAATGCAAATAGATGTACACTTCACCTCTCTTTCTCAATATGACCCCAATCAACCAATTTTTCACTGGCAAAATTGTGTTGCAGATGTTGAAGCCTGGAATATTTCCAGCTAACTGGAGCCAAATCCATGTCAAATAAAGGGCATTTCGTGTTTTGAAACAGAACACAAGGAACTTTTGGCTTCTTTCACCCAAGTCAAGTAACTATAAAAATTGGAGAATCATATTAAACTTTTATTAACAAGCATACTGTGGATGTTATACTAATTGAAAATTAATTTGCTTTCATCTTCATGAAAAAAGCATATCTTAAATATAAACATAATTCCAGTGTTACACATATAGTAAGAAATGAAAAAACATTTTGTTTTCTGTAGACTTATGTTTCCATAGATTGGTTTCAAAGCTAACATTCAATGAAATTAATTTTCTGGTAGCATAAGAAAGTCAAAATACAGTACTCTAGTTGAATGATTTACTCGGGACTATTTATTATATTATAAACTTAACAGGCCAGTGGAGAAGACACTAGATTTGGGATTAATACAGCAATTAGCATATTCTGAGTAATTATTAAACATACTTTACCAAGTCAAGGTTTAGTTTTAGAAACTCTTTTTTTTTAAATTCATTTTTATTGTTAGACTTATTGGGGTGACATCTGCTAGCAAGGACTACATAGGTTTCAGGCATACAATTCTACAGTGTGTTGTCAACTTCTTGTATAATAAGTTCACCACCTAATGTGACTTCTCTTTCCATTAGAAACTCTTGACTATATTATATATTCTCTTTTGCTGTTCTATTGCTCAGTATTAGCTTAAAAATTATTTTATAGTTCTTTTTTACCACATTAAAATACAGACTATAAGGCCATAATTTATATTCTTACTATATCATATAAGAATAACAAATCATTTCAGAATGATTAAAATATCTCAACATAAAATAGAATACCTAAATTATTGGATTTCTATTGTGTAATTGGTAGAATCTATGTGTATTCACACAATGTTCAAAAATTGAACATTGTGTAGTCAATTTATCTTTTTGAAATATGTCTATTCATCTTTTTGAAATATTGAAATATGCTTAGGGTCATGAAGAATAAATTAAAATAATACGAACTACAATTTATCTAACAATTACTAGGTGCCACTCAAATTTCCAAGTCTTTTTGTGTTATTAATGAATTCAGTTCTCACAGAATCATATGAAGCAGATAATATTATTACCTACAGAAAGTAAACTCAGGCACAAAGAATTAATGTTCTCCAAAGTTACACAGCTAGTAATTGGTAGAGTTAGAATTCTAACCCAATACTCTAGCCCCCAGAGCCTGCATTCAACTACTTTTGTTCTTTTCTTGAAGTTCATGTGTTCCTTTGTTTCTTCCGTTTTGCATTTTGCTTATTTGTTTTTGTTTGCTTATCTGCTATATATGCTTGGCAAATAATTTCTGTTTAGATCATATAAATTCTACTGAATGATATGTGTCAGTCTTGCAGTAAGCAGGGTGATAGGAATATTAAAATGAACAAGACAATTTTTACTTTTGAGATGCTTATGGTCCAATCAGGGAGACAGAAGTTTAAAAAATATTTTAAATGGGAATCCTAACACTACCAATGTCATCATAAATTAATAATTTTTTATAAACTAATATTTTATAAATAGATACTATGTTCATTACTCAGCATTCAGAGTATTAAAAAATACTACAAACTTTTCTTTTAGTCAGTTACTCATTCATTCATTCAATCACCGCAACATTTATTCAAATGCTTATTTAGATCGTACTTTGTGCTAAACTTCTCAGTACCAGAAAAATTCTAGAAAATTAAATAGAAAAAGTTATTTTTACAAAGCTAACAGACCAGTGAAGATATCAAATAAATAATCACACCCAATTAAATGTATAAAATTTGGAATAAGTGTTATGAGTAAAGAACAATATAATGAGGAATTATGATAGAGTGACTTGATTTACATTCAAAGTTCGGGAAATGTGTCTTTGAGAAAGTGAATTTAAGCATGGCACTGAAAGATGTATAATAGTTGGTCCATCAAAAAGTGAATGTTAGCATATGTCCTGATGCTAACTTCCCTGAATCATTTTACTTCTCATTCCTACAAATTCAGCTTGGCAAATACAGGGTCTCATTTGCTAAGCTTCAAATGAGTAGTAGAGAGCATTGTTATCAAACTTAGATTTTATTTTTACCTTGAAATCTACCACTAGCAAAAACCTGGGGTCCGAAATAAAGTTGCCAACTTTTTCTTTGTTAAAAAAATGGCATTTAAAGACAGTGACAGAAACAGTGTCTGTTATTATTTCAAAAGAGAATTTTAAGACCAAAAATGCAGGAATGGTAGAATTAAGAACATTTCTTTAAAATAAATTCTCCTTTTTCTTTTTATTTAATTCATGAAGTATGAATAAACTTTTATTAAGATCTGGGAATCGTTGGATTAGAGAACCTGCTTCCTTGAAGTCTGTATAATCAGACTGGGATTGTGTAACAAAATGCATCCTTTTAAATGCAGTGACCAAGAGGACCAAAAAGGCCTGGGACATTGAACAGAAAATGTGGGATATGAGATAAGACTTGAATCAGAATAAGAAGCACACAAAATGTTAACCATTCTTGAAAGCTCAGTACACATGAGAACTGATAAAGTCTAAAATGGTGCATTTAGTGACTGAGTCTTCCAAATCTCCTGAAATGTTAATAACATATTAATATACATACAGTCACACAGCTATCTCTGTACACACACAGACACACATATTATACATATAAATATACATATTTACATAACTATTAAGTGTTAAATTTATATATTCTGATTGACTGTGGGTCTTCCCTGAATCGTTTTACTTCTCACTCCTCTAAACTCAGTCTGACAAACAGTGCACCTGCCTAACTGGGCTAAATGCCAAGGAAAAAAAATCAGGAAAATTAATTTCCAAGAGCAGTAGATAAATGGCACACCTCATTAGGAAATCTATTTAAAAGGCACATCAGGAGATGTCTGCAAGACTTTCATAAGAAATTGATGCTTCCTTACCATCATGCCCTTGCTGGCTCTCTTCTCAAATTACTAATCTTACTTCCCGGTAATAAGATTCAAATTCAAGTTACATTTAATGAGTGGTCCTATGTGCCAGACACATATGTATTACATAGAGTTTATTATTATGAAATTGTTTTGAAGTATTTTTGGTGGAATGCATGCAAAAATATGCTTTGAGACCACTTACTTCAGCCATATAATTTTTTTCCTTCTTATGAATAAAGATGCTAATGAATTATGACCCTTGTTCTTAGGCAAGAAAAGCCAAGAGTAACTAATTTTTCCCTGTATATTCTGACCTAAAGGGAAATCTGAACATCTATTAATGCTTAAGTTGATAGTAACTTCTTTAGAAATCCTATTTGTTTGCATGTGTTGTTTAGAGAAAAAGTTGTCTCTTTATAAATAAGGCAAAGAAATTTGCAAGAATTTCAACCCAAGTTCACAAATCCTGGTCCTGAAAAAGTTATGAGATTATCAAGGCACCCCTCCAGTTCTTGGAAGAGCTTCCTGGTGAGTGTGCAGAAGCTTGGGGGCAAGGCCTCTAGAAATCTCTGTGACCCCCTAGCTTCAATTACTAAGCAGCATTGTCCTGCCCGCCACCCCAACTCCCAGTAACTTGGGGTTTCTGAAAACATTCATTTTCCAGAAAAGAACTAAGGGCAGGGAGGGCATACCCGGCTGATCAGACACCTTGGTTTGTGTGTATGGTCCTGAAATAATTAATAGCTATCCATTTCACTTTCACAAGTATGCTGTTTTGGATGATAAATTATATAGTCATTTGTTGGGGTCCAGCCCCAGCCACTCCAAGATGTCCTTCAGTGGTATGCAGATTGCTTTGATTGCTAAAGGCAATTTTAGGCTCAAGCTCAAGAGAAACTGCTCCCCTTACTTACCTAGAAGAATTTGAATTAGAGTCCTTGCCCATAAGAGATTATCAGAGATAACTTATTTTGACCTATCAATAGGGAAGAGCATACTACTAATTAGTGAATGTCACTCTTCCTACCACTCTACAATGATCTTTTTTTTTTTTTTTTTTTTTTTTTTTGGTTTTTGGGTAGCTCCCTGGCTGGGAATTGAACCCAGGCTGCAGCGCTGACAGTGCCAACGCCAAAGCCTTAAGCCACTACACCACCAGGGAACTCCCCTTACAATGACCTTTTGAAGTCCCCGAAACACCTTACCTTACCTAACCCCTAGCTCAGGATGTCTTTTTTTTTTTTAATATATTTTTAAGAATTAGCATTGCTTTTCTTCTCTTTTTTTTTTATTTGGGTGACATCTGTTAGCAAGGATTACATAGGTTTCAGGCATACAGTTCTACAGTGCATTGTCAACTTGATGTATAAGAAGTTCACCACCCAGTGTGAGTTCTCTTTCCATCACCATATATTTAGCTTCCCCTCCCTCCTCTCCCAGGATGTCTTATATACCCCCGTCCCCCCTTCTATCTCTGAAGCTTTCAGGTAAGCAGGGTCTCTGACTCTCTCATATATGTGGCATTTCGCTGCACACGAGATTAAATTTGATTTTCTCTTGTCAATTGGTCTCCTGTTGGCATGATAAGCCAGTTGAAGTAACAGGAGGAGGGAAAGGGATATTTTTCTTTCCCCTTCACCACATGTCCTATGTGATTGTTTTCTATGCTGTCAAATCACCAAGCTGAAACGACATTTCCCAGAAATTCTTTCAGGGAAATACTTTCAGGGAAATACCTGGAAAGCACTTCTTTCCAGGTAACAGACACAAGAGAAATCTGTGCAAATTTTGGAAGGTACAAAGGAAGTAATGGCCATTGTTTATTCTCTGACGGTTCATGTAGGGCAGGTGATATTGCTGCTTATGCACATTAATGCCAATACGCTGGCTGACCCTGATGTGTGGCGGCAGCCAAGCAACCAGCCTCCCAGTTCTCAGTGGACCAGCTCCGAATCTTGGCCAGGTGCTTTTGCGGATCCGTTCAAGAAGGCACCGATTTATGCTGTAGCTCGTCCACATCATCCTAATTTCAGGTGGTGAAAGTCAAATGAGGGTTTCAGTTTGTTCTTGTCAGTTCCAGTTTGTCCTCAGTCTCCCCTATTTCTATTTCCATCTGCCCTTTTCAGTAACAAAATTCAGCACATGATACCCCAAAATACAGCACCTTGGCTTGTTGAATATTTTCAGCTGAAGGAGTTTGAAAAATGGCATGTACAAAAAGAACTTTCTGATCTTTTTCTGAAGCAGGCCATAATACCCTAATGTGAGAGGTGCCCTCTCTGTACTGGAGGAAAGGAACATTCTTATCTCCCAAAACGCCCAGGGGAATAAAAAGAACAGGCTTTGTTTTTCCCAAGGCTCACATCTACACTGGGCTCACACCATTTCGAGTCCCTTCACATTTTTCCACCACTTTCCACTCTTCAGCAAACCTAGAATTAAAATGTTTAGGTTTAACTGCTTCTTAATGTCTTCCTTTCCTTATAAAGATTCTTATGTCACATAAAACTTGTATTAAATACATTTTCATGTTTTTCTCTTGTTAATTTGCCTTTTGTTAAAGTGGCTGCAGCAAAACAATTTAGAAGGGTGGAGGGTAGATATATTTACCTCCCCTATCCCAACTTCCATCCTGCTAATTTTTGACCCAGCCCCAGACACAGTGCAAAAGCCTTATGTCGATTACTTAATCAGCTACCATGAACGAGTAACCCATATAATAAATACCCTATTCTGTATCACTCATAGTGATTTTACTCTCATCAAACTGACAGATATACCATAGTATTATTTGAATACTGTTTGGACACTATATTTAATAAAAAATGAAAGGTAGGTGAAATCTCTTTTCTAATATCTGTTTTTGATGTTCTAAAATTTGCCCTATTTGATATGAATAATTAAAATCACAAATTTTGTAGACTAGAAAACAAAATGCTATCTACATTTCACAGAAAAGGAAATATAAATTTCTAGTTAAGTTAACTTCTAGGTTATAGAGCTGTAGAGTGAACCCAAGGCTTCTGAAAGACATAAAAGCCAGTTCTGGATGTGCCTTATAAGCAAATTATGGTCAGTAAATCAGATCAAATTCAGAAAATAAGGAATTGTGAAGGTTGCTCAGAAGAGAGTCATTCTTCTCAATCCAATACAGTACTTGCTATGAAAACATATTTTTATTTCTCTATGAACAATTTTTAATGCCTTCAAGCATTTACTTACTTAAGTGCCAGAGAGTAATTTAGAGGTCAAGGACATTTGTCCTGATTGAATGGCCTTCAGAGTTATTTCCAGTGTGCTTTTTTCTGCCATCAGCCTTGTTTTGTAAACATGAGCAATGTATATTACAAAGGCTACTTATAATACAAAAGACTCATAATAATAATAATAATATTAATCTCTAGTGATTTTTTTGAAATATATCAATTAAACATAACATTAGAAATACAAGAGAGCCATTTACATTTGAAATTCTTATTGAAGTAATTGATTTTTTTCTGTGAAGAATCAATATTAAAAAGGATGGTTAGAATTTGCTAAATGAAGAGAAATTAGAATTTTAATATGAGTGGATGTGTCTCATCCAACCAAAGATTAATGTGAGTAACAGGTTTTTTACTACAATTATATAAATTCCTTGAACTTACAGTCTTTGGGTTTCAGAAATTGATCATTCAAATTTTAATTAGCTAAAAGTATTTGGACTTCTGATTTGAAAAATTAAATATTTTTTCCTTTAAATGTCAGCTTTGTGATTATTTTTTTCATTTCAAATCCATCAGTGAAAAATTATCTGTCTATGCATCGCCTCATGAGTCATTCTAACACATCTTCCTCTTTGCACCCATTGTAATTACAATACCTCTTTGTCAACTGAAGTATTGCATGGCTCTTCTTTATATGAAAGATTTATCTAAAGATGTATAAGTTGGCAATGTAATTTACTGAGGGTGAAATACGTGGTAGCCAGCCTTCAAAATAGCCCCTTATGATCTTTTCCTGCTGGTATCAACACCCATATATAGTCTCTTCCAACAGTAAATACAACTGACTAGTGTAACCACAATTATTTTGCAGAAGTGAAAGTACATGAATTCTAAGTCTGGGTCATAAGAGGCGTTATATTGTGACCTTGCTCTCACTTGGATCACACCCTTTAGGGAAAGTCAGCTGCTATGTTGTGAGGACACACCAGCGTTAACTTGACCACCATGTGAATGAGACAACTTGCCAATGGTTCCACCACCCCAGATAAATATTTCAAGGTCTGCAACCTCAAGATATACTCTAAGCCAGCAACATCAAACTAAGTCATTCCTAAATTTCCAACCCATCAAAGCTGTGTGAAGTAATAAATAGTTATATTGTCTTAAAGCACTTACTTTTGAGGTAATTTATTATGCAGCAATAATAAGCATTATAAAAATATGATAACATTTATCACATAAACATATTTTATTTTTAATTCTAATTTTATTAAACATATTTATAAATTTTTAAATTTGGTAAAAACTGTTTGCCTAGATAAAATAAAAATTCTATGATAAACACGCGTTTCTTCATGTAATAAACTGTTTCAAAATCCAAATGTCAACATTATTCATTTCTTTAAGCAACACTTGGCAGAAAAGCTATTATGTGACAGGTACTCATATACAGAGATATATAAGACAGTCCTTAGGTAGGTTTAAGTTTCTAAATGATAAGGATAAGTGAACAGATCCTTAAAATACAATGTGTTAACTGACTTAATATGAATTCTCATAAGGTATGAAGGAATGAAAACATGATACAACAAATTCTTCTTGGGAAATCTGAGAATGTTTCAAAAAACTAGAGGTACATCTTAAAGAAAGAATAAAAATTTTCTTGATAGAAAATTGATAAATGATTCTCTTCTAATGGTATTCCTATTTATTACAGTGTTTGTAATAAACCAGGTTATTTTCTGAACACCTAAAATACATTCACTTTTATAATTCTTCTAATCTTATGATAATACAGAGGTACTATTATTACCTCTGCTTTATAGGTGATGATACTGAGACAGAGAGAAGCTAAGTGACTTTTCTAATATCATATAGCTAGGAAGTGGTAAGGTGTGGATTTAATACCAGGGAAATCTAAGCATTAGAGTTCACATTCTTAACTACTTTGATATACTTTCTGCTATATTGGTGTGTGGAGTAGGGGGTGAGCAAAAGAGGGAACAGTACAAGCAGAGGCATCCAGCAGTAGAAATATATGTTTTTCTAGAGAAAGAAAAAGGGAAGAACAGTAGTAAGACTGCAAAACAATGACTTACATTTCATGCCAAAGAATTTGTAATTAGGTAAAAGAAATAGTTGATATAATTTGTTTTATGAAGATAACTTTGGGGCAATGTTAAAGGGGGAAGACTGGATGAGGGAGACGAGAAGAAATTGCATCAATCCCCTCAAAAAAGAATCAAGATCTGAGGTGTAGTAATGGAGATGGAGGTAATAAGAGAAGGGAGCAAATTTATGAGACATGAGGGTTAGTTGTTGTGGAGTGTGGTTACTAATCAGATGCCAGGCAAATTTAAAAGATGACTAGCAGGTTTCTTTTTGTGGGGAATGGATAGATGGCTAGGTCATTGATAAATATAAAAAACCAGAAGAGGAGACTTCACATAGAAGATGTGCTTAATAAACACTTTTTGAAAGAAGAAATGAAGTTAGTAGTAATACAGAGGCTATTTTTTCCTCTATCACATGAAATGCCAGTTACATAGGCATTATTCACATAGCACTTAATCACAGTGGTACAAGTAAGGTTGATCATAAGTGTGTCTTACATTTAAGTAATCTAATTTGAAAGTCTGATTATAGGTAGCTGCTCATTTTAGAAAAATAATTAAAAACAAATTTCTATAATGCACTTAAATTATTAACTTTACAAATATTACAGATATTAAAGAAGTATATTTTATGATCATATTTGGTTCTAACATTTAAATGAATGAAATTCTTTAAAAAGGAAATAAACAATGAAGTATCACACTTAATATAGTATCGAGGGAAATAAACTCTAGAGTAATATAACCAGTTGTTTTCATGTAAAAGTCTAGGTCATAATTTTATATTATAGGCATTTCAATTGTATAGTCTTCTAAGAGCCTACATTACACTATATACCAAAAGTACTGCCTATTTAGAGCAGAGGTTTATAGTTCTGGATAAATAACCCTTGTGCTTTGGTTGATACTTATCTCTGCCTGTTGGATGATGCTTACTTTAGCCCAGCTACCAGTGGTACAGTGGGCAGTGTCATTTCAATCATACTTCCATGTCAGTGAACCCAAATCATACAGTTTTATGACTTCATGATAATTATACTTGTATTTCTTTTAACATAGTCATTTCCTGACACATACAGTAGGTTCTTGTTGAATTAATAAACTACCATAATGAAAAATATACGGTCTCTGAGTATGTAGAATGCAACTTATAGTAATTATATTTTCTGGGTCCTACAGATTCCACTACTATTGAAGAAAAAATGGGGTGTGGAGGGTGAGAGGTGCAAATATGAAGGAGCACATTAATAGGTTAATGAAATGTTTTTGTTAGTGGTAAAAAAAAGTGATAAACATAAAGTCATTCATTTCATATTTATTGAGTACTTGACTGATTCCTTCCTTCAAGGAACTCACAATCAATAGAGTGTGTCAGATGAAAAAATAGACAAATTATTTTTAATATAAAAAGACTTTGAACAAAGAGATGAATAATATATTCATAGATTGAATAGGCCATCATGAAAGTTTAGCTTTCCTCACTTGCACTATTTCTATTTTACTCCAAATCTATAGGATACATGAACATTCAAGATGCAGTATGTCATTCATTATAAGTCATTCTGGGAAAATGCTTTTAACACTCTATTTTTAGGAACTCAAAATGGGATGTTTTATTGAAAAAAACAAAGAGTATGTCATGAAAAGAAGTTTGGAGCCAGATCATAAGGGGACTATTTGTCCAAAAGTTTTATATTTGGTTTGGTTTTGTTTTATATTGCCTACTGTAAATGCTACAAATTACTCTTTACTAATGGTTGATCAGGTCCTAGTTCCAAAACTAACTATCTACCCAACCTTTTTAATTATCATCTTCATGAAATTGTAACATCGTTTAGTTCTACAGATAAGAAAATCTATTTCACTTTACATCAATAAGTACAATAGATAAACACAGGAAAATAGAAGGAAAAAGCAAAGTAGGGAATTAGACTTCAATAACCTTCAAGCACATTTGTGGGGTGTTTCAGTTATCACATTAAGGTGGGGTAAAGAGAAAGCCAGAACTGGAGAGAACATTATTTTCATAATTTAAAAGCCAAATTTTATAGATCTTACCTGAAAAGTTTTTGTAGTCCACTAAATCAAACATAATAACAGCGACAGCTGACCACGTAATTATCAGAGCAATGACTAGAAGCCAGGCGGCTGGGGAGCTGAATGTGGTCACTATGTCTTCTGTGACCGTTCTCTTCAGCACTCTCCCAGGGGATTTAGGCACAGATCCATTTTTATTGTCTATAACAGTTGTGGTCGTAGATGCATTTCCTAATCAAACATACAGAAAGAAGAATTACAGTTTAGAAATTCAAATCAACTGTTGATAACAAAAAACGCTGCTTATAGTAGTGTAAGTATATCTAAGCTGCTTGTACCATTTTCCATAAGAAGAAACCTCTTCAGTGGCAGGGCCACACATTGCTGTCCACTGCCACGTTATCTCTTCCTCGGCGTTTACTCTCCTCTCTGGAACCCATGTGTTCTTATAATCAGCATTCCTTGTCTCCCAAGTTCCGTAAATGCTGCCATCCAGACCACAAACCTTGCCATCATCTTAAATTCATATTTGCTTCTCCCTTACACCTCCTAGATCCACTACCATAACAGGCAATAGGTTTTGGAGTCAAATTGCTTTTTAACACCTTTTTTCCTTTATGTAGATGTAAAGTCAGTTCCGAATGCAAGCAAAATTATCTCCTTTGAGAAGCAAAATCAGTGATGAAATAGTTCAAATAGATGAAATTCCTTTTGGATATCGTGGTTTATCTGCATAACTGACCCTTGTATTGAGGCCATTCATTTTTATTTCCGGGGGAGCACAGAATACCTAATAATTATTCTATTAGGAGAAAATCTTATGTATAAAATTTATAGAAAAAATAACTTTAATATCTTTTGAGAATATATACATGTATTTGAAAACTGCTATATTTTCTAAAATTGTATATACCAGCAGTCTCTGTTTCCTTATTCTTGATAATAATGTGTATTATCAGTTTTTAAAATATTTGCAATCACACTGGAAGAAAATTCTGCTTCCTTTGCCACTTTTTGATAACTATAGATGAACTTATTTCATACGTTTATTTTTCCTCCATACTTCTTAAAAAACTTCTGAAATTTTTTACCATGTTTTTAATAAACCTCCTTTTTATAAAAATTGCGTATATATCTATATATATGTGTATAGGTATGTGTGTGTATATATCTTTATATACACACATACCTATACACATACCTACACATATATGTATATGTTGTTATATGCATAGATGTATATGTGTGTACATGTATATGTATTCACATATACACATGTGAATATATATGTATGTATATACACACATATGATAATAACACTTTACCTGAGTTATATGTTGCAATTTTTTCTGAACTGTTTAACTTTTCCTTTTTATGATGTATTTATATACAGAATGAACATTTTTTAATTGTGTAACTTTGATTTTTATTATAAAGGTTCTACATTTGTATGAGTAGACAGCTCTGCTTAATGAACAGTAGGCATATCTGTTTATCTTGACAACCATGACTCATACTCGTAATAAGTTAAATCTGAAAGCAATTTAGAGATCATCTGAACCTATTAATAGTATTTCATGTTACATTTAAGAACAATGGAAGACCACCCAGGAAATTTAAGAGACTTTCACAGCATTTTCAATCCCAAATTACACAAATACATCATGAATATTGAATACTACATAGAAAAAAATAATCCTAGCAATCCAAATATTTTTGCCAAAATTACAGCTTAACAATGTATTTCATATATTTTAGATATGGGCCATATTGTCTATAATAATTTAAGAATTAAATATTAGGAAAAATTTTGGAGTAATTGTAGCCTAATATACACACACACATATATATACATAATTAAATGTTTTCAATTTTATTATTTTTCACTAATAACATTTCCAAATTAAAAAGAAAGCAAACTCTAAAATTTCAAACTTCTTTAGCATTTTTCACAGATTAAATTTTAGCCTAACTAAAAGATTTCTTTCAGTGACTTAGAATGTGCTAAATAATTGAAAGGTTTTAGTCATTTAAACTGGAAGGAATTCTGAAGTGGAATTAAAGAGCTCCTTTCTGTCTTTCAGTCTTTTGTTCTACCTTCCAAAATTCTTCTTTTCAGTTAGGTCTAGCTTTTTCGTGGAAACAGTAAAACAAAAAAGTTATCCATGGGTTTTATAAACAAGAGAAGTTGGATTAATTCCTGCTTCCTCCCCGTGCTATCTGAATGGGTAGAAGTTCACTACTACATCTCACCTCACCTCTAAGTGAGAAGAATCTCTATCTGAAGAATAAAGGCAGTATGACTCAATTTACAGGTTTTTGATGGTGGAGAAATAATTTATGTCAACTACTTGGGATATTTCCTGTTACACATATATGAAATTATTTAGGAAATGAAATTACAACAGCTAGAAAACTATGTCCTTGTCACCATCATCATTATTATTACCACCACCTCCCTAGCTACTGCTATGACTGTGACTACAACCACTATCATCATTATAAGAACAGGATAAAAGGTAGGATCACCTTTAGAAACAAAGGCTGAAGAACTGACCCTTCCATAAACACAGGCATTTATTTCAAATTAATAAGCACATACACTAGGCTATGACATTTTCAGGGAACCAAATGATGCTATGTCTCCCTCAATGTCTTTCCCAATCAATTAAGTGATTTCATGTCATACAAGAAAAGAGGGACAAACACATATTATAATTTATTCATATTAATGAAGGCCATTTTACACCATTAACAAAATTAAGAGAGATTATTTATAACAAATAAGATTATTTCATTACAATGCAAATGTTATCAGTATAACTGAATTCTTTAAACTAAAAAGATGAAGTTTGAATCTTCAGACAAACGTGTACACAATGAGGTGCTTACAGTATACATAAATCCAGTTCAAAAGACAATTTTTAGTTTTAGGGGAAGAAATAAAAATACTGCATACAAAATTAAGAATTCTAGTTAATAAAGTTTTACTCTTTTGTTTTTTTCCCAATAAAATGGTACTATACTTTTCATAAAAATAAGATAAAGGACTTAAATGTCTCTAAGTAGGGAAAGACAAATACAGTCAAGTGTATATCTTAATAGATATTAATAATAATGAAACAAAATACAACTATTTTTAGATGACAATAGTAAATTTAAGCCCACATTTTGAAAAGATTAGAAAGCTAATGGGGAACATAAGTAGCAAAATGATTTAATTAAGATTTTGAAATGACTTTAGGTACAAATTCACAAAAGTCACAGTGAATCTCCTTTCTTTTCTGGAATACTATGTGAATATATATCCCAGGTCCATGAACTCAATTTAGTTGAAATGATAGCAAAATGAAAAGAAAAAACAACTTCGAAAACATACCACAGACTATACTTGAGATGGTGCTCAAAGAAGGAAAAATTAGAAAGAGCTCATATCATATCCTTTCATTGATTTTTTTGTGCCAAATTCCTATCACTTCTAATGGCAGTTCTGAAAATGGATGAATGATAGGAGTGCTTTGAAATGTGATTTAAGACCCAAGTGGAGTTACAAGTGAATCAAACCTCTGGAATAATGATTTGCAAGAGAGTAAGTGAATTATAAGTGTTTACGAGAGGCCCACCTGAAAGTTGGTATGTTGCTAATCTCCAGCATTTTAACCTCTGGCAGGCTTCCTACTACTGTTACAGACAGAACCCTGGAAGAATTGCTTTTGCACTTCAGGTTCACTTCAGGGAACTGTGTATTAGAGAGTATTTCTGCAGACAGTGTGATACACACTTTGTATTTTAAAACTGAAAGAATAAATTTACTGAAATTTGGTACAAATTGGTTGAATCCTGGTCACATTTTTGAAAAATAGAAAATTTTTAAAGAAAAAAGAATTTTTAAATTTTCTTTGTTTTTATGAGAAAAATGAAAAACTATATAAATTCCAAAAGTAATGCAAATGTAGTTATTAAATACAAGTTTTTTATTGTTCAAAGAATTGATATATATACATATATGAATTCCAAAATTTATTTCACCTTATAATTCTGCCAAAACAACTATGCTACAATATTTTAAATAGATAAAAATGACACAGTTAACATGAAATTATTTAAAAAATTTTTCCGTTTTATTTGTCTTCACATCCTTAAAATTTCCACTTTAGAATTAATTAAGACTCAAAAGTGATCCAAAGACATTCTGAGTATCAACAGCAAAACCACAAGCAATTTGAAAGTTTTCTTGCTTAAAGAAAATTATGTGTTGTTTTTGTTATGGAAATACACTAATTTGTACCTTCATTTTCCATTCAAATTTACTGCGGAAGCCACACAGAGCCAAGGAATAAAATTGAGGGGAAATAAATTACTTTCTCTGACAGCTGGTCAAGGTAAATGCAAAGCACAAAGTGTGTAATCTGAGATTATTTAATGTTTGAGAAACACTTTGAAGATGACAAAAGCTAGTTATTGATATGGTGGAAAAAATGGGGAGGTACATACTACAGAGCAATTTCACATGGGCAATGCTTCTTGAAAGTTGGCATCTCAGAATTGGAGCAGAGCATCTAGAATATATGAGGATAACAATACTTTTCACGCCTACTTTTTAATTTTATTGCTTTTGATTTTATACAGATTATTTTGACTGCTAGACAGCCAGAATCAACTTGAAAAGAAGTAGACATCTGTCTGAAAAGTTATGTGACTCTGATCTATAAAGAAAAATGAAGGACTGCTTAAGCAGTGGCTCCAAAGACCAGCTTTACAGTCAGGTTATGCATGGAAGGACAAATCACAAGCTTCCTGAAAGAAGTCACTTAACCTCATCGTGCCTTACTAATCAGATAAGAAAACTGCCAAGTGCGTTTGCTCATTATTATTCCTATGACACACTGGCAGTACAATCTTTTCAAGGATGCCCAATGAAAGCACCTGTATTCTAGAAGGGTATAAATAAAATATTGTATTCTCATTACATAAAAGCATTAATTCTGAATTTTGTATTTCACTATGTGATGTGGTTTGTGGAGTTCTCTTAACAGTAAATTTTTTTCTTCAAGAATTAAAGAGCAAAGAAGAAAAAGAGAAAGAGTATATTGTTATAAAAATACAGGTTTCTCCAAAAACTATTTAAGAATTTAATTCTCAATTACAAGTAAGAATGGCCTTCACTACATTTTTTAAATATTAAAGAAAGCACACATAGATTTCTGTGATGATTAAATTATACTTTCTACCATATAAAGTGAATGAAAATAGATTTTGAGAGGCAATTTAAAATATGACAATTCACAAAAAATAAATAATCCTAGATATTCTAATTGATATATGGGGCTATCTGGAAAAAATCCAGTCATAAATGCCTCTATTTTTTATATTACATGGCTGAATAGTTTCTGGACAGCCCTCATATACGAGGTCTGACAATTAAGTTCATGAACTCATCCTAGGAAAAGTGTGACATACCTCATTGCTGAATATCACTATGGTCACCTTCTAAGTTTTCCCCTGGAGAAGCTATGCACTGATGCCAGCACCTAGTCCAATATTCAAGGCAATTTTGGAACTCTTTTTCTGTAAAGGCTATCAGAACTGTTGTTGTATTACCCTTGATGTCTTGAATGGCATAAAAATGTCTTCCTTTCAAATTTTCTTTATCTTCGGGTAAAGAAATAAGTCATTGGGGGCCAGATCCAGTGAGAGAGAGGGTGTTCCAATATAGTTATTTGTGTACTGGCTACAAACTTCCTCACAGGCAGTGTCATGTGAGCTGGTACATTGTAGTGATGCAAGAGCCAGGAGTTGTTGGTGAAAAGTTCAGGTCATTTTTGTCTTTTTCACGAAGTCTTTTCAGCACCTCTAAATAGTCAACCTGATTGACTGTACAGTTGGTACAATTTCATAATAAACAATCCCTCTGATATCAAATAAGGTTAGCAACATTATTTTGACTGATTTGGACTGACAGAAAGTTTTTGATCTTGGAAAATTGGCTGACTTCCATTGTGCACTTTGACTCTTTGTTTCAGGGTTGTATTGGTACACCCATGTTTCATCACCAGTGATAACATGACCCAAAACATGGTCTTGCCTCTCCAAAAGGTCTTGGTAAACTTTGATTCTCCTTTGCTTTTGTTCATCGGTGAACTCCTTCAGGACCATTTTTGCACAGACCTTCCTCACGCCAGGATTTTCAGTTAAGATTTTTCCTGTTTCTCTGTTGATGTTTACTAGGTCTGCTATGCTTCGCATAGTCAGATGATGATTTCAATAAACCAGTTGACAAATTTTTGCAATGCTTTCATCAGTTCTGCTCATTACCGCCGCCCTGACCTCTTTATCAGTGACACTTTCTCTCCCCTCAGAAAAATGTTTAATCCATTTATACACTACCATTTTCTTCATGGTATTATCTCCATAAACTTGGTCTAGTGATTTCACTTTCACTCTTGCCAAGTTTAACAAGAAATTGAATGCTTGTTCGTTGCTCTAATCTAAGCTCTGACATTCTTGTGATGGCACACAAAAAACACACAACAACAATAATAAATGCCAACAATAATGAACGCCACTCAGCAAGACACCACCATGTATCAACCCAAACACAGCTGCAAAACGCAGATATACCAAGATTCTGACACCTTACCAAGTTGTTGGTACAGTGCTGCCAACATAGTGCACAGTGACAAGTTCACACACTTCATTGTCAGACAGTGTATATAATAACCTAGAATAATGTTTAGAAAAATCCAGATTCCAGGCATATTAAAAAAAATCCTGTCCTTAAAGGTAAAAATTGCTTTTGTCTCAAACCAGAAACTGCTTCATAGCCAATTTCAATAAAAGCCCCAAATTGCCACCTTTCCCCCTGACTTTGGGGATGTGATTATTACAATCATATTTTAGAGAATAATTTGGCTACCTGATCTATGTATTGAGGTGAACAGATATGTAGCTATTTTTTTCACATTTTTAGCAGTACTTTCTGCCTGGTCACTCCCTCCACTCTTCCAATACGTGAATTTTTTTTGTAAAGATGGCACTTCAAAGTGAACACTGCCCTAACCCCTATCCATAGAAAGACAAGACTGACCATTCAAAACACTCCTTCTTGCTTGTGACAGTGAAGGGATTGGGTAATCAGAGCCCACGTTTTTTGTGGAACTATTATAGAACACTCTCTTTTTCTGGGGTTGCTAAACTGGTGGGCCTTCTAAGCCCACCGATTGGAGGGAAAGTGGCTGGGTTCAGACACCACTGTGTGGGTTCATGGAGCCAGCTGTTTCGTCAGGGTTATCTCTGGTCTTTCCAGTTATAAGAGAATATATCTTGGTTTAGTTGTGTTTGCAATACCAGCCATCATTAGTTATGATTGATCATCTTGCTCCTCCTAGGAATGTAAATAATTATTTTCCTTCATCTGTTTATGTCATAAGGAGTGATCAGTCAGAGGGCTCTAAACATACCACTTATGTTAAAAATTATTTTCATTTCAGAAAGAAAATCTCAGGTCTCTTGTTTCTCAAGTGACTACATTGTTATGAAAAGATGTGTTTGGCGGCAGTTACAGATATTACTAGGAAGAGCTCGCCTTGCTCTAGAGATAAATGAGAGGCCAGGTCTCCCTCCCTCACTGTGACCCTCTAGCACACGTTCCAGTTGTCTGCAACTGCAAAGTAATAGATGTCTCTTCCTGTATTAGATTCTAGAAGCCCAATTTCTCCTGACCTTTTGAACTTTTTCATTTTCAACGTAGTTACTCTCCATTCAAATACTCGTTTTCCTACAAATAGCAAACCGAATTTAAAGGAAAAAAGCAACGATGAATGCATAATTAGAATTAAATAAATTCATTTTGTTTTACCGATCTAAAGTAGGCAAAGATTTCTGATGATTTTTTTCTACTTCAAAAAATAGTTTTATTAAAGCCCCATTATTAAAATTCAACCTCTCTTTCAAGAATCCTTAAAAGTTAACTCTTTAATGATATTTACTTGATTTTTTAAAAATGAATATTATTGTTCTTGCCTGTGTTGCTATAAGATTTTTTAATAAACACAATGATGTGTATAAAATTATCCTGACTTTTGTGTATTATAGTACTTTCTTTTTTAACAAGGCTCTAAGTTGAGAGCAAGTTACCTATCCTATCATAACCCTTAGCACAGCAAATTTTACACCATGAGGCCCCAATAAAAAATGCTTGTTAAATGTGAAGACTTTGTAAGTTTTGCTAAAGGAAATTAGCTTTAAAAATAGTGCTATGTTAAATAACCTCAATATATCTGCATATATAGAAGGGTATTCAGTACACAGTAATATCTAACCAGAGAAATAAATATAAAATAAAATATATTTTCATGATATGAGAAAAAATAGCCATGAGAGCTATTACTGAAAGAACTCAAAGCATATCTGTTCAGATGCATCTCTTAAGTAATGGAAAGTTTAGCTGATCAAAAGAATTAAACCTACAACAGAGGAAGTAAGAACAGGAGTGTAGAGAAAAAGATTTGCAATCTTTGATTAAACCAGCATATATTTACTAATAATGTCAATAATTAAGCAGAGACATTCCTTTCTAATCAAGCAATTAGAATTACCATCTCAGATGTTATTAAGGTTGTTAAATCTCCAAAAGTTTTTTATAAAAACGTCTGGGAGAGGTTTCTACAGCCAAATTAAGCAGAGTAAATGTGTAAATGAATATAAGTGCTGATGATCGACTTACAAATGTAGGATGATACATTGTCTTAATCAGTTGGGCTGCCATAAGAAAATACCACAGAATGGGTGTTATAGACAACAGAAATTAATTTTTTCACATTTCAGGAGGCTGGAAGTCCCATATCAGAGTGCCAGCATGGTCAAAACTGATAAGGACTCTCTTCCTGGCTTGCAGATGGCTGCCTTCTCCCTGGGTCCTCATATGTCAGAGCTAGCAAGCTTTTTGGTGTCTCCTGTTATAAAGACACTAATCCCATGATGAGGGCTACACCTTCCTGACCTCGTTTAATCCTTATTTCTTCCCAAAGGCCCCATTTCACAAATTCCATCACAATGGGAATTAGGGCTTTAACATTTGATATTGAGAAGACACAATTTAGTCCATAGAATGGTTATTTCTATTTGATTATTTTAAAATTGCTCAAAATTATATTAATGTATTTTAAGGTCAATAAGCACAGCTACCATAGCTATTTTAATAGAGCTATATTTTTCATATTAAAAAAAATGGAAACCATGGCCATGGCCTCTTAGCCAAGTAGCTCAAATCAAAATGTCAGTGAATACTATAGTGGGAGAGTGTAAAGATAGAATTTAATCAATAAAATGCATGAGATGACTTTTGTGACAATGATTTTGACTGATTCAATATGATCCATTGTAGGAAAATAATTCACCTTTATCATATAAACCTAGAAATTCTCATGTAAAAAGATAAGTCACTTTAGGGTCTGTCTGATTTTATGAGTTTGAAATTTGGATGGGATCTACAGAAAATCTCCCAAATACTATTCAATTCCAGGCAACTAGAAAGTTCAACTCTGGTTCCTAGAAAGATAGGAATAGGATAGAGATAAGATGCATGAACTGTACTCAGTTTTATGAAAATTTATTTTTCAGTATTTTTTTATTTGAGTTGACACATTTTTCTCCCTAGGCCAAATATGCATAAATGAAATCCTTTACCTAGCCCCAGTGGTCCTGCTACTAAATTGCCCACTGAGATTGACTGAATCACAAACCCACTGAAATAGAAAAACCTTGAGTAATGACGTGCTATTTCAATTTGAAAAAAGATTCTAAACAGTATGCTTCAAAATCATTAGCTTTTCATGATTAGTTGACTCTAACGTGTGATTTCACTTTCTTTTTCTTAAAGATATTTTCATGGAAATCAGCTCTTCCTTAATAATTAATCATCTGCTGGTGCTTTACACCACATGGAGTCGTAATCCTACCATTGTGATATCACCATAGCTTCCACTTTATTTTCATTAAGAAACTATGACAGCCCCCTCCAGGCCCCCAAAGGAATACATATAACATATTCACATTCTTTTCTTGTAAATGTGTTCAGTAATACTGATAAGGACTTGATGTAAAGCTTCTGCTTAAAATAAAATGATGCATTTCTTACATTGCCATCAGCTACTTATAGGAAATTTTTTAAAATGCAAGAACTAAAACCTAAATTTCTCTTAAGTTTACTTTTCTGGGTGAGTTTTTAGGCAAATGTTTCATTAATCAACCGGGTTTATTTTTTCATGTATTCAAGTATAAATAAAAACTATACCTGCATTTTCAGTGTATAAAAAAGTTCTCTTCCATATGTTGGAAAAACTGTGATAATTCAATAATCTAATATTTTTCATATGTACATTATGTACTTGTATATGAATAAGAATGTTTTAGAGCATGTAACCATTAAGAAGAGACATGGCTAATTTTATTGAGTATTCCAGGGGCTTTTGAAGTAAAAATT
This sequence comes from Lyroderma lyra, assembly GCA_004026885.1. Lineage (NCBI taxonomy): Eukaryota > Metazoa > Chordata > Mammalia > Chiroptera > Megadermatidae > Lyroderma > Lyroderma lyra. The sequence goes on from PVJL010004381.1 coordinate 28,801, forward strand.
ACAATGAGATACCTTTACTTTTGTGCATCTTAAATTATTAGTAATATGAATTGACACTTTCTATAGTTATTCCAGAATTAATGCTATTGCCATAACTGGATTGAAAACAGATCCATAGAATTTTTAAAATCTCTAACGAAGTAAAATATACAAGAATTTGAGAGGAAAAGAATATATACTTAGAATTAGGTACCACTGTAACAGAATATTATTATATTATGTCTCACTTGAAGCCAATTCTTCATTAAGCTTTATAAAACATTTAGAACAGATCTGACTAGTGTAGCCCAAACCTTCTTTCTAAATTGAGTTCACATACCCCACGAAGAAAATACACATATTGCATGAAGAAAATGCAGCCTGAAAATTTAGAGATAAGATTTCTTGTGTTTTTCTTTTAATCATTTAATCTATTGGGGAGTGGGTGAGGAAGCCGCTTCCTGTGCCTTTGAAAGGACTTCCAAAGGAGCTTGAAGCTCCTTTATGCATTTCTGAAGAGAACGTTAAGGCATTCATGCCAGCATTTCACAAATGCACGTAATTAGGTAAACACAAATAATACTTTATACGAATTTTACTTCTGAGGAGTTCACTGAGTTTTAGAAACAGTTGATAAAGATGCACGCATCACCAGGTAAGTATTCTGCACCTCTGATATAAAAGGAAATCGAAAACGAGGAGTTAAAGAAAACAGTTTTCTGAAGTCTACTCATTATCGGAGTTTCCGAAGTATCATAGATTTCTTAGTCCCTAACATTCTTATCCTCTTAACTGTTTGTCCAAATAGACTTAAAACTGATCTTAAATTTTATGTGAGGAAGATGCCATTCATTGGCAACTAATAAAAGACTTTCTCTGGGCAATTACAGTTCTAATAGAAAACAATTTAAAAGGCAAAGATACAAACAAAATAATGAATGACTGAACTTTATCCATCTTGCCCCTTCACTAGGCAGTTTTTACTAAGCAAAAGAGCAGGCATTTTATTGAGCATTCTGGAGATAAAATTATAGCCTTAGCATCTCAAGGAGTAAGATATAAATGGAAAATTAGGCCCTTAACCTCTAAGAATGTACGTGGTATTTACTGTCAGGTGGTCTCCACTTTGGTAATAGGGCGACAGGCTGGGAGAGAGGAGCCACTTTTCACAGATTCAGTCCAGGGTCGTCTCTAGGAGTTGAGATTGTTAGTATTACGTGGAACCGTGAAATCCCATATCCTATCATTTCAAATAGCTTCTCTGAATAGGATTTTACTATTGACAGGCCCATATTTCTGACATTTAGATTGCTCAGAGGAGTTATTTCTATGGAATGAACATTTTTATAAGCTTTATTTGACTAAGCTTATTCAAGCATTACAACTGCATTAGTATCACCAAGCCATAGCAGATTCAGTAAAATAAGCTTCATAAAATTGTGGTTGCCCTAAAGCATGTATTTTTAGGGGACTACTAAGCAGCCTTCCCTTGAGTAACATTAGCTCGAAAGTTATATTCTACAAGATGTTTGCCACCCAATGTCTATTTCTGTCTTATAAGAAAAATGAGAAATAGCTTAGGGATCATTTTTCTTGAATTCAACAATATCACTTGCCTTTCTCTATAACAAAAGAAAAACACATTGAATATTAAAATTTTAATATTAAACCCTTTGATTTGATATTAGAGGAGTTTCTTTAAAGATAGCATCCATTTCTTTTCATACCTTACTTATGATGAAATGTGCCTCTTGTATAAGATTCTACATTTGTAAAAAGAATGTGATCATAAAAAGAAGTTTTGCTGAGACAGTTTTCTGGAGAAAATTATAATTGTTAATATCATATTTCCAAAGCTGATTATAATCATAGCATCTCTGCTCCAGAAAAACTAAAAATTATCACACTAGCCAGATTTTCTGAATATATTCGTATATATGAGGGCTGTCTGGAAAAAACCCAGCCATTGTCAATACAACAAGAATGGTAACATGGCTGGATACTTTCTGGACAATAGTGTGTGTGTGTGTGTGTGTGTGTGTGTGTGTGTGTATGTGTGTGAATATACGAGTATGATGTCCTAGGAAAAATTCATTTTAGAAGCCACAGCAACTCAGAAAGAGCACTTGGATAATAAATGAAGGACACCATATGAGTAAGGTTTGTCAAAACTTAAAGTGGTAAAAGGTTCATTTGTCACTTGGCAAATAGTTAAACATTGTAACAGTTTTCTAGGACTGCCATAACAAAGAAACACAAACTGGGTGTCTTGAACAAAAGAAATATATTGCCTTGTAGTTCCAGAAGCCAAAAATTCTAAATTAAGATATTGGCAGTGTTGGTTCCTTCTGAGGACCTTAAGGGACAGATCTGCTCAGACCCCTATCCTTGGCTTGTAGATGGCTGTCTTCATGTTCACACGGCATTCTCACTCTCTGTATTCCTGTCTCCAAATTCCCCTTGCTACAAGGACGATCAGTCAGATTGAATTAGAGCACATGCTACCCATCTAATTTTAACTTGACTACCTTCCTAAATACCAAATCTCCAATAAGGTCACATTCTGAGGTACTGGGAGTTAGAACTTCAATAGATGAATGGGGAGTGGGGTTGAGGGGAGACAACTCAACTCCTGACAGATACTGTATGATCTCTTCACCATACCATAAAATTATCTTTGGAGAATTAAGTTAAATTTATTCTAAGCCATTACCATGAAAGACTTTCGTAAAATAAGGGGTTGAATTATACAAATTATTGAGGAAATTTGGGATTTTTTCTCCAAGAGCAAAAGTAACTTGAAATGATGAAATTATTCAAGTGAAGACTTCTAGTAGTAATGCTTGTGATTATTTTCCTTCTGTTGTACAAATGCTAAATTGAAAACTGTATGTCTATATAATTGTGTGTATTTTCAAATATTTATATGCATGTAAACACATGCACACATATACTCACACATATACATACAAACATTATAGTCAGGCACATGTCATCAACTTATTTTAGTGAAGTAATTGGATATCAAAATTCAAAGTAACTGAAATTAGGTCAGATATTTAACAAGCTACTTGTCCAAATTATTCATTCTTTTGCTAAATTAGAATATTAGATCCAGATATTTAACATTTAAGTAACCCTACATGTTATGCCTTATTCATCTATAAATTAAAACATAAAAGCCACATTTTTTTTCTCCAAATGAATCAATATTTCTGGATGTTTCATTTTCAGAGAAAATTTTATTATAGGTCCCAGCCTTTGTATGATTTAATTACACATCATTAAAAAAACTGATGATTGCTAAATTAAAATATTTACAATAGAAATGTTTTTTCAAAGAATACTGGCTTCTTTTACTTTTAACAGAAATAGAAAAATTCTCTCTAATAATTAAGAAACACTTAAAGCATGAATGTTATTAAGCAAAATGTAATCCTGTGTTTAATACTTGTTGACTGATCCTAAGAAAATATACTCGATAAAATCTAGTACCCTCAGCACTTACAATGTAGGAATCATTTTAAGGTTAATAAACATCTGGAAAGTTATAATGTGAAATGTCAAAAAAAGTTTGAACATATTTTAGTGTTATTTATATAACATAGCTTTCGTATTAATAAAGAAAAACATTCTCATTTATCTATCAGTCTTGAGGAATTTTCAGTTGCTAAATGATCGAATCTCATTTTCTAGCAAGAAGATTTTAAAATTGAAACAAAAACCAAAAACAAGCAAAATACAATTTAGAATATGATTCCAGCCAAGAATATGCCTCTGCAATTACTTACAAAATCATGACTGTGTTTCAATCCGTAGACTCCATAGCACCACTGAAATGCACGTTATAGCAAAGATACTAACAGTCTTTCCTGGTGTCCTGCAAATTGTCTCTCATGAAACCGAGAATAATCTATAAAATATGTCAATTATATTAAGCAGAACATTTAATGATATCACTTACTAATTTATTCCATTGTTAATTTGTACTTTTCATAGAACTTATGAATAACTTCTTTTAAAAAATTGATTATTCTAGTAATGTCCCCTATGAAACAAGATTTTATTATTTTACATGGCACTTTCTATGGTCACCTCCTCCTCAAATTGTATGACCTAACAGAAGCTATTAGTGAATGGGACAAAATTGATTTGCCCTGCAATGGATTCTGATGGAAGACTGTATAGGTGATAAGTAGACTTTCCATAAATAGATTTGCAAACCTAAATGAGAAATTAAAAAGCATTCAAGTATTCTTCTTGTCATCTTTTAAAGATGGCTTAGTTATTCTGAAAGGAAAGAGTAAATCAGAAGAGAGCGTGTCATATCATTAAAATAAAAAAAGGACGTTAAGTATCTGCCACAGGTTAAGAGCAAAAAGTTGCAGGTGGAGCAATAAACTGGGAGCTGGAGAAGGGCTAACTTGGGGACCACACGGGTGTCAGCTCGCTTATTTACTGGCCGGTCAGTTTCTGCAAATGTAAATTGGGGACCACCTCCTGCCTCCTACAATGGCCAAAATCCACCAAATCCGACAGCCTGTGCTGTTCTTCCAGGACAACCACAGTGCTCAGTAAGGGCCATTAAACAAATGTGCTCTGTAACAAGGTCCTGGGTACAACAGATGTACTCTTATGCGGGTGACACAAAACCAACAGATCACGTCACCTTCATATTCAGGTTCTATTATCTACCAAGACCTAACTCAAACTCAGACAAAAACCATGAATATAAAGTTTGCCACCGAGTCATAGGCAACTGAGCTCTCATCACACTGTGTCCTCTCATTCTTCTGTGAATGTGGTTGGTCGGTGGCCTAAGTCTGAAATGACTTCATCATATTGTCTGTCCCTCTTGCCCCTTTACTCCCTCTTCAGGATTCACTTTTATTGGAGCACAGCCCCATCCATTCATTTATGTATTGGCTTTTGTCTGTTGTCTATGCTTTCCTGCCACAGTAGCAGAGCTGCGCAGTGACAACCTAGACCATATGACCCACCACATTTGAATATTTATTCTCTGGACCTTTACAGAATAAAAGAAAAAGGTTGCGAATTCTACTCTTTGAGTACAGGAAACTAGCTGACAAAGTAGGAACCTAAAATGGTTTTAAAATTAAAAAATAATAATTTAAGGTAGCATTTTATAAATATTAATCAGGCACAGGGGAGCCATATGGCCCAGTAACATAAAAGTAGGGTTTAGATGGGACAGTCCTGTCACTGAATCCTGATTTTACTCCCACTAGCAACTGTACCTTAGTATTCACCTATGAAGGCAAAATCATTAGAACTACCTCATAGGGTTATTATAACATGAGGTATTTTTTTGCCAGTTGCTTGAATTACAAGTTAACAAGATGTCTACTTTCATTTATTGAGCATCTACCAATCCCCGTGGGTGCCGGTTAACTGAGAGTCCGCTGTATTTCGCAGTGTCAGGTACAATAACTACTAACTCCTTTCTCTCTATTACCCTTCCCTACTTCAATTTATGAATTGTTAATAGGGATAAATACCCTTCCATATAAACAGAACTTTTAAAAATGTTTCTATTGGGGAGGGGTGATTACTTCAGCTCCATCCATTCATTATTTTTGCTCTGAATGTGGCATTCTGAAATTCTGATATTAAAGTGCTTTCTCTTGTATATGACAATTGGGGTTATATAACTGAGAATGTAAACCCTGGAGGCTTAGAGGTTCATATTTTTTAAGAGATTTTGTATTGCAAAGTACACAGCTTATATTCAACTCATTCCTAACTATCATTATAATAAAGCCAAGAAATGTAAACAATTCAGAAATATATTTCTCCAACCAATGTTCAGAATGCCTAATGGGTAAAATCTTGCATTTTCATTCATATGAAAAACTCACAGTGTTTTAAATGCAGTCACCACCAATTACAAAAAGCACAATAATGCTATATTTGTTCATCTCTTGCACAATTTGGTGCTATTCATTGTTCTAAATGGGCATGAGGTCCCAAAAGATTTTTTTCATAAGGTGGTTATTTGGAGCACAAATGTATTTCCCCATTTTAATTAAAGAATGTTATGAAAGTTGGTTACAGTCTCAGTATGCCCATCAAAATCTTTTTAATATTATGCAGCTGAATTGTTAAACAAATACAACTGTAGACATTCTTAGGCTTTTTTGTGTGTTTGTATATTGCCTCTATAAGGAAACAAGTTCCAGTCAGCTCAAGCTTCAGCTCTTTCAGGAAGCCTTAGATATAAACCTCCAGGGTAGTTCCACGTCCCACCTGGATTCTCCCAGATCACCGTCTTCACACATTTACCTTAGACCTACTATATTGTATTGCAATTGCCTGCTTATGCTTCAGGATGTCCCACTAGAAGACAAACTCTTTGAAGCTTCTCATCTTCATTTGTGTACTTGTGGTGCCGGGCACAATGACTGGTCCTAAGTAAATGTTGCTGAATTGATGTCCTGACCTGACTATTGAATGCCTCATGGTGTTTTTTATGTGGTAGATGTTGCAGACATGTGTGCTATGTGAACCCCTGTGTCCCTTGTGTAGTCTCCGGCAGCTGTTTCAAAGACACTTGTTGCATCTGCCCCTTTATTACCAGATTATCACAGTGTGTGAAGCCTTGTTAATGTGAAGAAATGGTACTCTCCTTTTCCTTAAAGCCCCAGAGGGCCTGTCTGTGGGACACCACTGAACCCCAGCCACTGCTCCCAAGTCCCTTGGAAGAGGGAGCCAGGAATGGTGGTGTGCTCTTCTCGGAAGGGCACCTGGGTTGGGTGTGTGAAGGGAAGAGATTTAGGACCAGGTAAGGATGGACAAAACCTGTTGTGGTTATAGATGGTGGAGGAAGAGGGCTAAGGAAAGAAAGCAACAATCATCTTCTTCACACTTAATTGTAAGAATCATTATAAAGTCCAGTGTAAACACAGGACTAACTTGCTGTCCCTCTTTGCTGTCTAAGTTTAAAATATGGAGAGCAACTCTTAGCTCAGCACAATTGTATCTATTGCATAGCATTACATACATTCAGGGCTCTAAAATAATTTGAAACTAAATATAGACATTTGAAACTAAAATTATTTGTTATTTATATTGAACTTATCTGTTGAATAACTGAACACAATTGAAGTTCCAAATAGGAAAATATTTTTTAAATATAAAAAACACTGCATCCGACTGATTACTTTCCTTCCTTCACTCCCTCTGTCAATCACAGTTTATTTGCATTAGTATACAAAACTGGCCAAGAAAGACTATGTGATATATAGCATAATCCAATTTGAGATTATGAATATTAAATATTTGCATATAGATTTTTAATAAAACTCTTACTACTAAAGTTTTATATTCTCCTGAAAGTATAGCAAAGACAAACTTTTCACCTTGTAGGTAACAAAATGTGCTGCCATTAGCAATTCTGACTTTTTAAGCACCAAAATTAAAAAACTCTTATGAAAAACATAATGCTTTACCTTGAAACAGTTTTTAAAAAATCCAACAGCGATATGTTGTCATTGATACTTTTGCTTAACCTTATTGCATGTCTAGCCCCGTGGATTTAAGAATAAAGTTGCAGCCATTTCTATGACTTGAAAAGCAGGCTTCAGGTTTCATGGCAGAGATGCCACTTCTTCAACACTGAATCTAAGCATGGTGGTCTTGGCCAAGGGCCCAGCTACTCCAAATGTGCTAATCGGTGGAAGGTGTCCCTTCCGCTAAGCTGTTACAGCAGGGATCAGGGCTTGTTGACTAACAAACGTGCTACATGCACATTTTTTTCTTGCCTCTTCAACCAGGCACCATTCTGCAGGGCACAGAGTATGGCAGTCCCAGCCTTGACCTATACGAATTGGGGAACTCCAAGTCTGCAGGAAACAAATAATCAGTTCAAAAGTTTTTCTTCGTCTGTTGGGCTAACAGTAGGCCGACCAGACACACCATTTTAAACAGGGCAGAAAACAACGGCACTATCCCGTTTCAAATGGTATGTACGGGCTAAATTCAAGGTGTCTGCAGGCTGACCATATGTACCACTGGACAGTCCCATTTAAAATGGCATGCCTAGTCAGCCTATGTCAGATTTGTAATATGAAGTTTACATATGTCATATCAACTGATCTTCCTGAGGTTGGCTAGGCATTTCATCCTACTCTCACGTTAGAGAAGAGAAAACTAAAGCTGATAGAGATTATGTAATAAGTACTGGAAAATAGTTGCCAAGACTAAAACCCAAAATGGTAGACTTAGTCAATTCTATCAGCTAAAACTAGAGCATTAAAAATAATGTCAAATGCCTACTGAGATATTTACCGTATTTCAAGCTATTGCCAAATGAAAGAAAAAGAATGAAGGCCTTGTTCACAACTTAGGAAAACTGGGCTCCATAAAAATCATAATACCTACTATAACTTCACCCCTCTCTACACTTTCAAAGGTAAACTTTGAAAAGGGTGACTTTCAGAACAAGACTCAATATTTCTATATGACTTATGGATTGGCAACCACAGCCCAGAAAAAAAAAATCTCAAAACAGCAACAAAGGCACAACTTAAATCATTACATTATTCCCCCATAACAATGACTTCATTCTATTACCTTACTCACGGGACAGTAATTATATTTAAAATAAGTATGCAGTTCAGATTTATAAAATTATAAAGCAACATGAAATTAAATTTTGGCTTTGAGATGTATTATTCAATCTAGCATCAGCTCTTATTTAAATTTTAGATATTTAGAACTGAGATCTTTGTTATTTTAAAGGCTAATGTATACCATAATGGATAGATCATGAGTCTATTGAAATACAATCGCAATCATAATACTATTAATTTTTACTTTTTTCCTGTATAGCGGTTTTTAAACATAATCAGCACAAAAGAAATTAGAAAGTCATTATAGAAGAGAAGTGTACTTAGGTTTCTGTTCAAGTTTGGTTTTTCATGAATTGTAAACATAAACTAAGATCACTGACACACAATTGGGACTGAAAATGAGCAACCTTATTTAGACTTATCTGAGATGCCATTAGGAAAAACTTAAACACTTTATTTTGTCTTTCCCATCAAACTTAATACACATCTTATTTTTACTGGAACCTTGGTACAATAAATTATGGTTAGACTTGTTTTCCTTCCTTTCAAAGATTCTACCTTTATACATGTTGTATTTCTGTACTGAAGTCTGTCATGACTTGTCAAGACATTTTACTTTGATGTTGTATTTGGTTTATTTTACCCCATAGCTAAATATTATAAGTTCAATTTACTCATTCACTCATCGATTCAATTATTTTCCCAAGATTCATGCACTTACTCATTCATCAAATGTTTACTGAGCATTTATGTTTTCCTAAGCATTGTTCCATGTTACAAGAATGAAAAAGATGGACAGAGACTCTGTTCTCCCTACTTTTTAAAGATTTGAAATTCTTTGCACTTTCTACTGCCATTGCCCACTTCCACAGATCCTGAACCCTTTGCTGAGATGGTAAACGCCAAGTTCCTTGTATCTTTACTTTGCCACATTTTATTACAACTTGGATTTTTCCAAAAATCTCTACCTTGAAACATGCATTTCTGAAATTACCATTAGGGATGAACTAAAGTTATCATCAACTCAAATGCACTCGTTTTCTCAAATGCATCAATTGCAGTAACGTACCTACTCATGCTGATATTCTCCTATATATTGTTACACAAAATGAGATTAGAATTAATAGTGATGGTTATAAAAAGAAGTAACACTGCAGCTATCTGAAATAAACTGCTGAGTTCCCCAAAGAGTGCTAAAACAAAGTTAACTTTTCAGTCGTTAGAATAATTTGGTTCCTTTATTCATTTCACGAATGTGTATTGAGTATTTACCATGACCGTCAAGTGCCGAAGGTAAAATCAGGCAAGACCTGGTCCTAACTTCCAGGAGTTTGGAGACTCTTGGGGAAGACAGGCAGGTAAACCATCATTCCAACATTGTCTAATTGTGTGAAGGTGTCCTGCACAGGCCACTGTGGGAAATTAGTGTGAGCAGAATATCTAAACCAGGCAGAGGGACATGGAGGATGAAAGGAGGCCCTTTTGGGGAGCTGCAGGTCTGTTCATGTCACTGAAGGCAAAGGCACATGTGCAAAATGGAGAAGAGACTAGATATAAGTAGGCAGAAAATACATCCACGATGTCAGTAACTGCTGAAATGAGGAAGTTGTACTGTATAACCAACAACACAGCCAGCCAGAGCTAAATTTTACACAGAAGAAACTTGACCATATTTGCATTTTGGAAAGTTTATATTTAAACGGGAGGGCATGGGAATTGAGGCAAGCCTCAGACACTAAACTAGAAAATTTTGTAGAAACCCAGGTTCCTGCGATAAGAGGCTGAACTCTGGGGATGGCATGAGGTATGGGGAGAAAAAGATGAAGTTAAGAAATATTCAGGAAATAATAGCTGCAGGATTTGAATGATTTGATGATTAGAGTCGTGGGGTGGGGACGGTTAATGGTATCATGATTAGAGTGGGGGGACAGTCAATGATTTGATTATTAGAGTTCTAGCTATAGAAAGGGAGATAATGTCATTGACCAACATTTACAGAATACTGGGGAAAAGAAACAAGTTTGCTGAGAGAAATAATGCAATTATAGTCACTAGAATAGCTTGATACCTATTTGGAGAAAATAATGATCACATCTTAAGTTTTAGCACTTTATAATTATTAATAAATATGCTAAACATTTACACATACACAAAAGCACATTTTCACGGCATGTATAAGGGGATGTGATTTACATATAATTGTTGACTAGATTCATGAAGATGTGTTTATAAAATACATTTTTAATTTGAACAGTAGAATGCCATCACTGTGATTCTTGCAATATAGTAGCTGGATAGAATGTTGCTTTCTATTTCAGCTTCATTCTACTTTTACTCTTTGTCACAATACAGATTTTAATAATTATTTCTATTAAAGACATGCAAATATATATATATATATATATATATATATATATATATATATATACACACACACACACACACATATATATATAATGTTTGAATAAAATTTTTGTGAACATATTCAAGAGGAATTGACTGATATTTTAGGAAAAAGCATGAAATGATTGACATAATATTAATATATAGATGTATGAGATTATTAATATAATTCAAGACCACTTAGTGACAGCAACCAAAAGAAAACAAAAATATTGCCTTCTGTGGGAGTCATTTTTTCTAAAGAAATGACTATTTATAAACCGTAAACAGTTTAAATTACTTTTATGCAACAATGTATTTTAAGTCTTCTACTTTATTTTTGATGGTTAATGTCAAAACTTTCCATGGAGAATGTGCATATTGTCATTGTTAAAGTGGAAACCAAGCCAATGTTCATTATTAGAAAATAGATTCTTTCAAAGGTCATGGTCATCGCTCAATGTGACCAAATTGAAGTTTATCTTCATGTTTTTCATGAATAAACAATTTGCAGAATACATTGATAGTGCAAGCAAGAAAAAAAGGGAGACATTTAATGGAATTATAAAGATCAAAATGAAATAATTCAGTTGAATAGAAAAAGTATTTTAATAATGTAAATACAAGCTTTATTTCAATAATCAAATATCACTTATATTATTTTTATATATCTAAGAATATTTTAATTTTATAATCTATTTATACATAAACATGAGTTTTATATAAATTTATACATACATCTGACCAAATATAAACTTTTATTAAATACAATATATTTTTTCTCTTCATTTAACTTTCTCCTTTACTTGCTTATGGTATTATTTATTGTCTCATAGATTTACATATATATAAGTATGAATGTTTCCATCTTTTTAAAAAAATAGATTCCAGATTTTCAGTCTTAGGAAATTCTTCTTCACTAGGCTGTACATACAGTTTCCTAGGTTTTTGATCAAGACTTTTTTGTTTTATTATTTATATTTAAGTCTTTATCTGAAATTTATTCTTATATATAATATAAATAGAGGATTCATGGATATTTTTCTGTGTATAATCATGTCCATGCAGTACTTATTAACTGGAAAGAGGGTTCAATATTTCCAAGTTGTAAATCAGAACTTATGATACTGGCAAATAAACATCATTTGTAAGCTGCCTTTTTCCTCCATGTTAATATTTAAAATCTTGCTGAAACAAGACAAATAGCATGCTTGTGAACTCAAACACAATCCCGAGAGATAGCAGACTCTGTAGGAGACAACCAAATGCTTGTTTGACATAGCAGAGGCCTTGTCCTGAAAATACATTCTATGTATGTTAAGACACAGTGGTCTTACAAATTAATATAATTTGTGTATGGAGAGCAAGAACATGGTAACAGTTTTTAACTCTTTTGAGGTTCTTTCTGAGTTTCTCTATAGGCATATATCAACATTTACTACCTAGTTTAGATTTTACCAATAATAGTGAGTTAATATCCAGCCAGCGTAGATTCTCCTTTTATATGTCTAGTTGAGTTAGTCTAAGAACCATATTTACTTTCTGATTTCCAAATTAGCAGAATTTGAAATCATGTACCTCATAGTAGAAGCAGAAATTTTATAAGAAATAATTTATGAAAATGAATCAATAATGTAATCTCTAATTGATACAATAATTCAATAATACTGTAAAAAATTTAATTTGTTTTTAAGAAATCACTGGTGATTGTTTCCAAAAGACTTGCAGAGCTTTGAAATTATTTTATAAGAAGAGAATTCTCCAGACCCTTTCAGCAAAGGCAGAGGCAGAGCACAAACTTATCCAGTGCTGGGGCGGGGGGGGTGGGTCCCAGCATTCCAGGGCATCTTAGTAGCTATTAATAGTCAAGTGTTTCCCAGTGTGTGGTACGTAAACCACTAAAGATACATAAAATGATGGTATATTATGTAAAGATCAACATTTCTATCTAATAGTCATAAATATATTGTAATATTTATTAGAGCCAACATAAATAGCACATCTAACTTGTAATTTATAGATTTTATTGGCTAGATGAACTTGCATTTTTCCAAAAATTATGTTATATAAATAAAAATATTTATAAATATTATGTTTTAATATATAACAAAGAGTATTTCAATTAAAGTAAAGTTGATTATTTAATAAATAGTGCTTGGACATGGTTATACTTAAAAAAATATTAATGGACCTTCAGTTTATATTATATACAAGGAAACATCAAACTCTCTTTCCAGTTTACTGATAAGTTGCTCCACAGCCTACTATGTTCTAAACATCTAACTTCATTAGTGATATAGTATTCAACTCTATACTTTCAAAATAGTTTTTCCTATAAAGAAGTAAGTACCAAATACAGTGCCAAAATATAACCCCAAAGTTACTAACTGCAAGTGAAAATAACGATGTTGAATTTAGAAGCCTGAAATAAATGTAATACTTAGGAGCACAAGTTTCTACAACCTGGACAAGTCATTTCACCTCTCTCATACTCGTGTTTCTTGTTTGTAAAATGAGGACAATAATAGTAGCTATCTTTTATAGCTTTTGTTACAAAGATTAAATCAGATAATACCTACCAAGTTATTACACCAGCATCAGGCACATTGATCAGACATGTAACTGATCTGACAGCCTCAGTTTAATTGACTGTGAAAAAACTTAAATTAAAAATACCCATTCTATCTTACTAGTTTGTTGTTAAGTATCCAAAAGAGCCTTACATTAAAATGTAAGACAAAGTAGTGATGTGTCATGTAAACACATTTACTACTGGGTTATCATCACTAAGCATCAATGAGTCCATGATAAAGCATTGCCTAGTGGTGATCCACAAGATTAGGGGTTCGAAATGTCATTGCCATTCGTGTTTCAAGCATTTGGTGAATGCAATCTCCCTGTACTTAGGTGTTTCCAATTTTAATGTGTTTGTAAACATTATCTGTGAAGGGGTAATGTTCAGGGACATATGAACAGTTAGTTCTAATAGTCTATCTTCCTATATAGTGTATTTGATTATCACAGAAAAATGAAGTATCACAGTACGGTTTTAAAAACATACAAATTTGAATGGCTTTAGAGAACTTCTCAGAAATAGCTCTGAGATAGCAAGCTTAGGGAAAGATATAAAAGGAATTATTCCTTTTGCAAAGAATTTCTATTGTTCTACCTCAGTTAGAGACAAGGGGCACAAGTTTACTTGTGCAGGGTCTCAATCACCTCTCAGTGTATGAAAGGACAGAACACTCTCATCTCAGAGACCTGTTTTTAACTCAGCCTCGTAGGATTTAAGTATTTAAACTAAGCCTGATTAATAAGCAGGTTCCTGACATATTTGGCTGAAGATTAAATCCTGAGCTATAGAGCACTATGCAGACAGATTCTAATATACACCTGATATTCAGGCCCCTCCATAATTTCTTCCCCTTGAGTATGGACATGCTCTGAGACTAGCTTTTAACCAATGGAGTGTAGCAAGGACTGTGTACATGATTACACAAGATTGTAACGCCTGACTTGCCCAGGAGACTCTATTGCTGGTGATCATTTGGGGAGGCCCATTTGGTAATGAATTAAAGACAGCCTTTAAAAATTGATAGCAAACTTTAGCCAACCGGGTATTCCAGGGACCAGCAAGAAACTGAGACCAGTCCTACAGTCACAGGAAATTGAATTCTACCAACAACCACATGAGCTTGGAAGAACATCCTTCCCCCATTTCACTGTCACGAGACCTCGGCCTGGTTAACACCTTTATTGCATATCTGAGAGATCCTAAAGTGGAAGATCCCAGACTCTTGACACACTCCTCTGATCTCACAGAAACTGTGGGATAATAAATATAAGTTATTGTAAACCACTTAGTTTGTGGGACTATTGTTGCACAGCAACAGAAAAGTAATATGAGGGGGTCCACTAAGCTGAATTAACCTTGGAAAGACTCTATTTACCTCTGTTATTTGTGTGAGTTCTTAAAGCTGGAAGAAATATTTAAATAGTTTAAGAATTTTAGTTTTTGTTCTTTAATCTTTTTTAACCCCATCCCTGCTCTCCTCTACCACCCCACTCCTCCCTTACCCTCTGGTAACCACTAAACTGCTGTCTGTGTCTGTGAGTTTTTGTTTCTTTGTATCTTGTATGAAATCAGACAAGTAATTTTGCAAACTCACCCTAGAAATAGTGCTACATCCCTCATTGCTGAATGTCATTACGACCACCTCTGAAGTACTCCCATTGGGAAGCTATGCACCAGCGACGATGCCAGCACCTAGACAACCTTTCAAAGCAATTTTAGAACTCTTTTTCTGGAATGGCCATCAGGTAAGGTGTCATAACCTTGCCACTCCAGAAAAAGTTTCAAAACTTCTTTGAAGGGTGGACTAGGCACTAGCGTTGGTGCATAGCTTCCCCAGGGGAGTGCTTCGAAGGTGACCATAGTGACATTCAGCAATGGGCTATGTAGCACTTTTTCTAGGATGAGATCACAGAATTGTCTGACCTCATATAATACCTTTGCTGCTTTCAGTTTTATATACCACATACGAGAAAAATCATATGGTTCTTGACTTTTTTGTCTGACTTATTTCACTTAACATGATAGTCTCAAGATCCATCAGTGTTCACAAGTGGTAGTATTTCATCTTTTCTTACAGCTGAGTAATATTCCATTGTGTATATGTACCACAGCTTCTTTATCCAGTCATCTGTCGCAGGGCACTTTGGTTGTTTCCATGTTTTGGCCACCATGAATAATACTGCAGTGTACATTGAGGTACATGTATTTTTGCAAAGTTTTCACATTTTGGGGGGGTAGATCCCCAGAAGGGGGATTGCTGGGTCACATGGTAACTCCATTCCCAATTTTCTGAGGAACCCCCACATTGCCTTCCACAGTGGTTGTACCAGTTTGCACTCCCACCAGCAGTGTGCCAGAGTTCCTTTTTCTCCACATCCTCTCCAGCACCTGTTATTCCTTGTCTCGTTGATAACAGCCATTCTCACAGGTGTGAGGTGGTATCTCATTGTGGTTTTGATTTGCATTTCCCTGACAGCTAGTAAAGTTGAGCATTTTCTCATATGTCTTCTTAGGTCAGTGTTTGCTCAGGTACTTTGCCCATTTTTTAATTGGATTGTTTGTTTTTTTGTTGTTGAGTTGTACAATGTTCTTTATGTATTTTGGAAGTTAGCCGCTTATTGGACATGTTTGCAGCTATCTTCTCCCATTTCATTTGTTGCCTCTTTGTTTTGTTGATAATTTCTTTTGCTGTGCAGAAACTTTTAAGTTTGATATAGTCCCATTTATTTATTTTTACTATTACTTCCTTTGCTTGTGAAGTCAAATTCATAAATTCCTCCCTAAACCCAAGGCCCATAAGTTTAGTACTGATGTTTCCTTCTATGCGATTTATTTTTTCAGGTCTTATGTTTAGGTCTTTGATCTATTTTGAGTTACTTTTTATATACGGTGATAGATTGCAGTTTAGATTCATTCTTTTGCACTTGGCTTCCCAATTTCCCAGCACTGTTTATTGAAGAGGCTTTATTTTCTTCATTGTATGCTTTTGGCGCCTTTGTCAAAAATTAGCTGTCCATATGTGTGTGGGTTTATTTTGAATTTCAATATTCTTGCAAAATATTAAAATGACATTAGTATGTGAAAAAAATGGAAAAATATTTTTAAAACTTGATGTGTAATAATAAATTTTTATTGTAAATTTTAAATCTGAAAAATGCAAATGTCAATAATTTTAGAATAACCAAGAGAATTGGACTGGGTAAAAAAATTATTCCTCTAATATCACACAAGGTGTGAGAGGGGAAAAAAAGAACAATGAAATAATTGCCTCCAGTGTACTCTGTGAAAGTTAGAAGAACATTATAATCTTTATTATATGAGTAAGTAAAGGTTAAATAAAAATAAAATATTTAAATATATTGTTGATTATATGTATGTATTATTCATACATACATCCACAGTAATGTATGATTCTTTGGAACTCCCATAACATTGTTTGATCAACATAATAGAAAAATAAATAAATTAATATTTATGTTGTCCTAGCATGTGTCAGCAGTCTTGGACACTTTCATATATACACTGTATGAACTGTCATTATAAACTTTCTTTTGTAAATAGGAGAACAGTTATTTCAGAAAGATAATGTGAGAAAATCACCCTGTGAGAACAGAGGAGGGTCAGAGTTTAAATCTATGACTATTTGACATTGCATAGATTTTTTTCACTAAACAATCTCAATGCACTGAGCTGGCAGTTAGTTAGCCAGTAAGCACAAGCACAGAATCAAGGCTAGCATTTTTTCTGATAGGTTTAGTGAGGTGTTTCTGCTGTTTTTTATCTATCAGTGCCTTTGTTTTATCTGTTAATTAATGTTTGAAATATCACATCTACATCTCCTCAAAATACATTATTATTTGAACTTTTCAGGTTGAAAATGAATATGATTAAAAAACTAAAAATATAATGCGCAGAATATGAAAAAACAAATCTTTTCTTGGCTCTTTCAACTTGGTAGGTAAAATGACTAGAACAACATAAGATTAGTGTTCTAGAAGAAAGAGAACACTATAAAGAGAACGTTGACTTCCTATTTTCAAGTTCAAAAATAAAAGTGGAAACTGCGTTAAACCTTAACAGGAGAGATTTAGGTGAGGCTATCTTGTCATAGTATTGTTAGACACAAATAATTTCTAGAAAAAATGTTAAGTATCTTTGCATGGATAAATTTAACCATTATATAGATATTCATTTTCTTTAACATTTCATACTGTGAAGTATATTTCTGATTAAGGATGGGGGGAAAAACTAGAAGTAGTTTCTAAGCCCATAATTTTCTAACATGAATAACTCTTATATTTTAACATACCATTGCTTCAAATGACCTTGAAACCTGTTCCAATTCTACTTTCCTTTAATTTTACCTATTTTATATTATGATTGTTTTCTCATTACAGAAATAAAATTGATAACAAGATACTATAAAGGTAAAATCATTTGCACTGAATAACAAGAAAAAATGGTACATTTAGTGAATAATGAACCAAAATAAGTGTGAAAGGTAATTACATCATTCTTCACTTATAAAGGCATTGAAAATTTTCATACACTTATTCAACCTGAGGCACATATGAAGGACCAACACATGTTCTGGAAAACAGACCCATGTTTGGGAATGGTCAGTTGACGCCAGAGTTTACATGAGCAAAATCTCAACCTACATATATACCAGAAAATACATCTAGTTCCTGTTGAAATAGGCCTAGAGATTTGCTAGCAGTTTAATAAATAAATATATTTAAACATATATTTACAAAATTTTTATGTTTTCTAGTTGATAGATATAAATTATTCAAAATTTACCATCTTAAACAGAGAGAAGAACATAATCTCAGCACAAATCAGTCATGGATATTATTAATTAATCAATAATTTTCTTCTGTTTAACCTCATTTATTCAGTTTGGTTAAAACGTTTTTTTAAGTTAAGCATACAAACAGTAGCATACAAGGAGCCTACAGATCATTATAATGATATACGTCTCGAATCATTTTCAAAGTTTCAAATCTAAAACTCAATCCCCAGTGATAGTCAAGAAATATGAACTGATAATAATTGATCATTTTTAAGTGTTAAAGTTCATGTAAATAAAAGGTTTTACAATTTGTATCCCTAAGTCTTTATTTTAAAAAATCATAGACATGTCATTGAAGGGTAAAAAGATTATTTTTAAGATTTGACAGGATTGAAAGTATTTGATACTATATACATACAATGAAGATGAGTTGAATGGCACACAGTCAACGCAGCATTATGATAATTTCTTCTTAAAGAAGTTATACACACTCTTTAAAGAGTCAAATAAAAAAAACACTCATAAAATGTTTTTTCTCTTTCTGGTCCTCTCTCAGAGGGTATCCATTGGTTTATTCATTTCAATTGAAAAATTGGAGACTAAAACCAAAAGCAGAATTTTTCTCTAGCATCCCTTAACATGCTCTAGAATCTTCCCATTCCAAGTGTGGTCCATGGACCAACAGCACCTTCATCAGCTGGGAGCTTGTTAGAAATGGAGATTCCTAGGCACCACTCCAATCTTACTGAGTCAGGATCTGTCTCTTAACAAAATCCCCAAGTGATTCATATGCACATAAACGTTTGGGAGACATTGGTCTAAGTATGTATAATGCACTTCCTACTTCAAACTCTTTACCCTTCAAAGAACATAAGAATGTTACCATGGAAAAATACTTAGCTGTTTTTAAATAACCTTAAATTGATCCCTGTAATATTAGTTCAGAAACATATGAAGTATAAATTTAGAAAAATAAGAAACTTTTTCAAAGTTATTATAGCATAAAAATATTACTAGCTGCTGACCTTAAGCTTGTTTAAACATAAAACCTTATTTAAATATTTATGTAAAATAAATGTTTTAAAAAATTATTTTATTTATCAAAGACTATCTCCCTATAACACTATTATAACCTGTTGTGATATGGTTACCAAATAATTTCTTTCTCATATAACAGTGTCTCATATATTGTAGGAACTCATTATTTATTAAGAAGTACTTTATATTCATATTTTATTCTATGCATCACAAGTAAAATGTATATATTTCTTTCTTATTTATATACATTTATACTGTGTAAATGCTATACAAATATTATGTATTTATGGTTTCCTACCACTTAAATTTTATTCTGTCATTGTATTCTTTCCTTTCTGAAAAATTCCCTTTAATATTCATCACGAAGGATTTGTCTACCTGCATTCTGCCATTTATAGGACATCTAATGTATTCAGGTTAAACTGAGTCAATTTTGTTTTCCTACAAATCTAACTTTAGGTTTACTTATTCCAAGTTTTACTTTTCTAACTTTTATTAGTTCAGCAATGTTAATTAACCTCATTTGTCATATCTTCTTGTATCCCATACTCTGATCACTTTTTTTTTAATTGGTCTTACTGGGAAGACATTTAAGTGCAAAGATTTTGTCAGGATTTTAAAATCTGCAGGAACTTTATGCAAAGATACTTTAGAAGTCCTAAAAGAAAGAAAGGACATTACAGAATCTGAGTATAAAAGGGGGGCATATTTATTTTAGTTTGAACAGCAGAGTGATCACACATCTTTCACTTACCTCAAGTAGATTATGTTTAGCTGACACGAATATGGGTTTCATGAAATTAATCTCTAACCTGATTTTTTTAATTGTCAGCTTTCTATTAATAAGCTCTTATCCTGCAGCAAATGTACATCATTTCTTAGTGTGTGCAAACCTAGGAAGATGAAGAATACCCATTTCAAAGAAAGCAAGTGTCCTGGTTTAAGAACTAAGGGGGCCCTTTTAAAGAAGTTCACTTTATAATAATATAGTGTGGACAATATGTATGATATTGTATGTAAGTGATTAAATACACACACACACACACACACAGATGTTATTGATTATAGAACAAATCACAATTTTTGTTTCAGAAATGCTCATAGAATTGAATGGAAACAGACTAATCATAGAAATAATAAGAAGGAATAAATACTGGAAAACTACAACCTTCTTTTCCTAAGACCTGCCATTATCCATTGGTGGAAACACAAACCAAAATGAAGTGTCTCCTTAACTTTGTTGATTATTAGCGGGGAATTGTTACTAGAAAACTCTATTTATTAGAAGAAAAGTCAGCACACATTTTAACAGAAAGAATAAGCTAGTTAGTGACTTATCCATTATTAATTGCCCCAATAATGAGTTCTGTAACCTTGAAAAAGTGGCTGCCTTTTAACCTCAGATTTCTTACATAGAAGGGAGAACTATTCATTTTATTTCAAAAGTGAGTTATGGAAAAATATTTCATGAAAAATAAATTTGCAATTCTTCTGTGTCAATTTTATTTGAGCCTTCTGAAAATTTGTCTCTTGGTGCAGAAGAATGATTTACAATAATCAGATAGACACTGGTATATCAGATTCGTACTCATGCCATAAAAAATTACCACAAACTCAGTGGCTTAAAATAACACAAATTAATGATCTCACAATTCTGTGACTCAGAAATCCAAATTGTGTTTTCAAGGAGCTAATATTAAAGTGTCTGCAGGGCTACATTCCTTTCTGCAGGTTCTAGGGGAGTCTCAGTCTCATTGCTCTGTCCAGCTTCTACAGGATACCACATTCTTAAACTCCTGGAGTCTTCCTCCATCTTTTTTTAAAATTTATCGGGGTGACAGTGGTTAGTAAAATTACATAGGTTCCAGTTATACAATTTTACAATACATCATCTAGGTCTTCTTCCATTTTTAAAGCAATTGTGACTGGTCAAGTCCTGGCATCACATCTCCCTTTGACCACAGACAGGAAAGTTTTCTACTTTTAAGGCTTTAATTGATTAGATTAGGCCAATTGGAATAATCCAGGATAATCTATCCCCAGTTCCTCAATTCAATCATACCTGAAAATTCCCTTTTGCCATATTTATAGGTTCTGGGGATTAGGTCATGGATATGTTTGGAAGTCATTACTATACATACATAACTAATATTTTCTCTGTTCCTCATCAATGGACGCTATGTGAACACTCTATGCAGTGTTCTTTAGGTTTGCTCAGCACAGCAAAGTATTGTGTACAGATCTTATGCATTGAAAGTTGCTTCAATTCCCTGGTCAACATCCAGGGCATCATTAAAGCACTCTAACCAAGAAAAAAAAAGTCCACTCACATTTGGAAAATATGCAAGAGGGGTGGTAACTGAGAATCTGCTTCAATAAGTCTATTGACAGCAGAAGTTTCTCCTTGTCCTCCTCCCCACCCCTTCTTATTTCTTCTTTATTTTCTTCATGAATATATCTCCAGTAACTATAACATTTTATTATAACAGTTAACATCCTTTATATATTTTTAAAAAAAGAAAGAAATGAATACATGGATAAATTAATGATAAAGTTTGAGAGGCATAACAATTGTACAGTTGCCTAACATGTTGAATCTGGTTGAAGTAAGTGGACTCTGAGTAAGTCACTATTATTTTATGGGTTAATATACAATTATAGATTTAATTTGCTAGTCACGTGCAAGATGTTTTAGAGGTCAGGAGATTACATGTATGCTTATATAGTTAGTATATCGGTTACCTGTTGCTATGTAACAAACATCACAAAACTTAGTGGCTTACAATAATTATAATTATTTTGCTCAGAAATTTGCAATTTGATTAGACTTCAGTAGGTATGTCTTGTCTGTCTTCCACAAGTATCACCTAGGGTAGCTCACCTAGGGACTGGGCCTGGAGGATCCATTTTGAAGATGGCTGACTCCAATGGTGGAAAGTCGGTGCTGGCCGTTGCCAGAGGCTCAGCTAGACTTATTGATCAGGGACCATGTTCTTCTAATTATGGACCTCCCCTGGGTGTTTAAACAGTTTTAGAGTATGGTTTCAAAAGTAAATGTCCCAAGAAAGCAAGATGGACATGACTTACATTTTTAGCATCAACGCTTGGAAGTCATAAAGAATCATTTTTATTGTATTTTATTTGTTAAGGTTGTCATGTGGGTCTGCCTGGGTTCAAGAAAGGGAAAATAGACCTCACGTCTCAGCGGAAGAAGAGTCACAGTCACATTATAAGAACAGCATGGGGGGTGGGAAATATTGCTGCCAAAACTTGTGAAAAATACTATGTGCTATATATATAGGGACTCAAATATGAAATGATGAGAGTTTAAATTAAAGCAAGAATAGTGGGAATGAAGAGGAATAGGTGGAATCAAGAATTGAGGAATCCAAAGGTTAGAGATTGAGCGAATGGGAAAAAGACAAAACTCAGTAGGTTCAGAGTAATAGCTGATTGGGAAAAAGTCAGTAAATTCCACTCTGCACAGGTGGAGCTCTTGGTCTCCATACCCCTTTACTCTCTTCCAAGCAAGTAGTTCTAATGTTCTTGGATTTTTCTTTTTACTCCATCTACATTTTCCAGATTTATATTGCTCAGAAAAAGAATCTTATTATTGCACACAAGCATAAATTTACCATTGAAGAATCCTCAATTGCTGTATATTAATTTTGAGGCGCTATTCTACATATAAGATGGGATATTTATTTTTAACATAATTCAAAGTCATGACATAACATGATTAAAACTCTATATTTAATTAACTAGGGTAGTAGTTCTCAAACTTTAGCACATGTCAGAATCATCTGAAAGGATTATTAAAACACAGGTTGCTAGGTCCCATCGTCACAGTTTATGACTTAGATGGTCTGGGGTATATACTAATTAGTAATCTAACTTAAAAAGTAAAGCTTTCTAACAAGTTCCCAGATGATGCTGATGCTATGAAAGCTTATATGCATTCACACATTTAGACCCAAAATGAACTAAAAATTGAAAAAGAAATTGAAAAACAGAATAAGAATTATCTATTTTACCCATGACCTTCATAAGTTTTCACAAGTAAAATTTTTCTCACTTTTATTTTTAGAGATAACAAAACATAAGAGGATATACATTCTCACTTAACCCTTCTTTTCTCACAACAGAGGCAGTTCAGCTTTTCACACTAATGAAGGATGCTTCCATTAAATTGGAAATAGGATCAGTTTTGAGAATTTTAGTTGGAAAAATAAACATGAAGTAAATAATTCTAACTTTCTGAAATGGTCTTTTTTTAAAGATAGGAGGTCCTGATTGAAAAGCAGAAAGACTAGACCTAGAAACTTAAGTAAGACTTGCCTGAAGGTGAATAATAGCCATAGTTTAATTAAAGATTGTGTCCATTGAATAGGAATTACCAAGAATCCTAGAAAAAGAGACCCCAACCAGCAGAAATTTGGCCGTACTCTCCAGTGCCAGCAAGTAGAGCAAGCCGCAGAATCCGCTGAGGATAAGTTTTCTATTCATCACATAAATGATTTTTACTATTGGCACAAATTCTGTGAAAACAGGAACTGTTTTTTGTTGTTTTTGTTTGTTCATTTGTTGGTGTGTTTTTCTTTGCTGATATTGGCCTAGATGCAAGCACAATGATTGGTAATGAGCAGGGATGACAATAAATACTTGTTGAATAACCTCTTTTTTTATGTCAGGTTATGTCAGGTCTAAATGTCAGTTTTTGAACAGCTGCCTACACAGTTTCAGAAAGAGGTCACTGTATATTGGGGATTACTTCTTATCTCTAAGCAGTCCTTACTATTCTATTGATTTTTGCCTCATTCCCCGCCAGTACCCATTTTATGTATCTCATAGGTTGAGTTCTTCTGAAAAACAAGGTGGGGTATTTCTAGTAGGTACCCACTGAGGTCAGCTTTTCTCTGTGTTTTTAAATTAGATTTGAAGACTAGTACATATACTACTCAATTTGATTGAGCATTGTGTCTTCTCCATACTGAATGCACCTTTTTTTCACAGAACATAGTACCATAAAATAAATATATATTGATGATAGAACCATAAAATATTAAACTAAAAGCAAGTGAAATGATCATAGTAATGTGGTTCATAATAGCTTCCCAATTTCTTTTTCACTGAATAAACAAACAATTACTTTCATACAATGGAATACTGTAAAGCAAGAAAAATAAACTATAGCTACATACAACAAAATAGATGAGTCTCCCAGTGTTGAATTAATGTAGCAGGACATAATATCATACATGCTGTGTGTGCTTCTACTCATATAAATAACAAACAGCAGAACTAAACTCCATTGTTTGTAGATGTGAAGGTCATAAACTAAAAAGCAAAGCTAGAAGGTTGTAATTTTAAAAAGTTGGTTGTTCCCTGTAGGGGAAGGGTTGGAGAAAGAGGAATCTGGACTGGGAAGCAAAACCAAATTGAGAGTCAGTAGGTGGGCAGATGGAAATGTGCTTCAAAGGTGACGGAAACATTGTTTCCTGACCTGGGTATTGGTTATATGGATGTCAACTTCATTACTGTTTAGTAATCGCTATATAAGTATATATGATCCATGCAACTTGCAGTGCCTATATTTTATTAAAAATTTTTTTAAAATTTAAAACATTTTTTAAAACTGTGGACTTATAATATTTCTTTTAACATAGAGCTGATAATATGGCTGGTGACTTAAAAACCAAGTAGGACAGTATTATTCAAAAATTGCCACAGTTATCTAATTCATTTTTCAGTTACAGGTAGAGTTCTTGTGCTTTTAGCTTCTAGGTAGGTCAGTGTAATCTAATGTCTTAATTTTAAGTGAGTTCCTAATGATTAGAGAGCATATTTGTTATTTTGGTAGTGATGCAAAAAATTAAAAAAATAAATTGGAGGGTCTCAAAGCAGACAATTAGAGTTCAACATGTCATGGTGTAGGGTGACTATCAAATAAAGACTTGTAATCCACCATCAAGTTTATTACTTAGCGTGTGTAAAACTATATGAGGCAATTTTACAAAGTCCTGTCTTTCAGTTTACCATCAGAGCTGCTTGCAGCTGTTCCTTTTCTCAAATTATGCTGTCAATTCTCCGCTCATTAGCTCAAGGACACAGAAAATAAGCCATCACCTTTCACTGATTCTTCTCAAGGGGGACGTCTATCATTCCATTTAGCTTGTGAATCTCTTTGCTCCACATTTCCTTAAAATTATCATCCTTTCTTTTCTCTCTCCACTATAGCATCATATATAGCAAATCAAGGCAGCCAAATATAATTATATGTCAGTAAGAATTTCATTCTATCCCAAATAACTTTCTAATCACTGAACTGATGGCTATATTTTGTATACTAACTCTTAATTGGTAACTGACAAAGATATTGGTGGACCTTCTCACCAATACAAATCCCCTCTGGTGACCTAAAAATAATCTTTTCTGTAACATTAGAAGATAACTATGCCAGGAGTTTTGCATTAGTTCAGCATCTTGATCCTGTCTCCTTTACAACCATTAGCCCTTAGTCTTAGGGTCTTATTGATTGTTAACTGAGGTATGGTTTAGCATTCTTACAGGAAAATACATGGGGTTGTCTACGGAGTCAAAATTATGGTAAGGGGTGCTATTGTATGCTAATTGTCCTTTAATGTCTAGGAAAGACCCTTTAGACAAATTCTCCTGCCCAAATGCCAATAGAACACATCTCCTTCACCTCTGATTCCCCAGCATAAAGGTTGCAACCAATATATTAATTTAGCAAAAATATGTCAAATAATTATTTGTTAAATAAATTAGCCTGGAACTTTTAGGATCTAGGTTGATAAAATGTTGCTTTTTCTTTATGTCCCTGTTCTTTTGTTCAGAAATATACTTCAAGTTTTAACTTAAGTTCTACTCTTTCATAAGAGTTTTGATTATCCAAGTTCATCCTCTTGCCTTCTTCTCCAATTTATCTAATAATCATACTGATAAAATTTGATTTATTTGTTATATATTCATTTTTATTTGTTTCATGTGTACAAATGTTGTCTACTTTAGATTTGATTGATGAGAAACCGAGGAATCTATCTCACAATATTTTACATATAAATCTTTCTGTTCTTATTTTAGGAAACTTTGAACTTCTTAGGAAACAACCTTGTACATTATAGCTATCTATACAATTACTTCATTTCTCTTTGAGGGCCACATTTATATATGTTTCACATTTAATTCTCAAACTTAACATAGTTTCTGGCAAAAGAAAATACCCAAAATACATACCATTAAGTTATTTACTAAATGAGTGAATGTCTTTCAGGATATCAGCAGTTTTGCCTCTCTCCATCCACAGGTAAATGATGATAGAGTGATGGGACAAACACAAGACACCATGATCCAAAACATCTAGGTACTGAGAGCCTACATCACTAAAAAATGACCCAGACCTGATGATGGTTATAATGAGTCATTTTTTTATAGACAAGACCTACAAAGTATTTCAAATCCAGAGGCTGTGCAGAAATTGAGCAGTTAAACCAGGTCTCTGGCAACTGTCAAAATTATTATTTCTGATATAACAATTTCACTCACTATGAACAAAGTCTCTAGAGTAGTCAGCTGATTTACTGCTTTAATCTAGTTATTTCTGCTTTCTTAGCTACTTCCTGGTTATATCTTCTGATATAAGCCTCAGAATAAGGACAATTATCTTTTCAGCCTTTCCCTAGCACCTAGAAAACCCTCTTGTCTTTCCCCAATCCTTGATGTATTATGTTTATAGGGCTTCTTTATGAGACCACTGGCCTGTAACACTAGTTTGCATAGTACTCAGAACAGCACTGAACATAAAATTTGCATTTTTAACAGCTGATATCTCATTATTAACCTGAAGAAACTTATTTAGTGAGTACCTGTCTGACAGTTAGTATTATTTCATTATTTCTTCATGAATTGGAAATGGTGTTCTATAAATATAAACGAAAGTCAAAGCAGAGTACTTGGGAGATGAAAAGAAACAGTAGAAATACTAATAGTGGGAGAATCTTCACATAGAAGGGGAAAAACTAGAAATAATAAATAACTACTAATAGTTCAAAATAAATCAGGAACATAAGGCATCCAACTTTTTCCATATTATAGCAATGGAATGTTTTAACAAGAATAAAGTATTTAAACCATAATTTTTACTCAATTTCTGAGCCAGGTAACTCTGTACCTTGGTCATCCCAGAGCTTCATACCACAGACCACTAATTCTCACTCACCACCTATCTCTTTTTCCTTTACCTCTAAAATGATCAGCCATACTCTTGACCTCATTAACATTTGGCAAGCCATTTCACCCTCCCACCAATGGAATGTGCACTGCACATTATCAGAGCCAAGACCAGGGCACTTTTTATCATGCTAAAATTATTTTCAGCAAGTTTCAATGTGTTCACTAATCATAGGATTTATAAACGATAGTATGACTTTGTTCAACTAAATTAAATACTCATCATTAATAAATCGAACTGGAGTCATGCTTTTAAAGCTGTCCAGTCTTCATTTTCCTGGTTATTTTTTTGCTTTTTCTTGCTTGTTTTTCAATCTACTATATATTAGAGTCAGGAACCTTGTGTTATTCATCTTAATGCCCCCGTTGTCTGGCATTCACCTTGGTACATAATAGTGCTAAAATATTAACTACAACTGAACCTCTGACATGGCCTACTGCTTTATAAATCTACTTATAGGTTGGTAATTAATACCTCAGAGTTGAAAATTTTGTTATATTTTAAAGGAATGCATTTTGTTTGTTTGCTTTTCTCTAAATGCAACACTGAATACTTCTGCCAAATTAAATTCCCAAGCTTGGTGTTTTACCATGTTATGGTAACTTTTAGATTTTATAGTACACTCTTATTCCTGAAGGTAATTATATGTAAGTTAAATAAGAATAACCAGGGACAAAAATAATAGCTCTTGTACTGAATGCCAAAGAAGGGTCGCTTTATATTTACCATTTTTGTCTTGACAATATATCAAGTATCTAACACAGAAAAGTCTCCTGAATCACATAATTTTGCTTTAAAAAGCAAAAATAAATTTTCAGGGAAACCTGGTTTAAAACGTATTTTGAAAACATAAATAGGTGGAAACTGATTCGCCTCCACAAGTTCACCAATGTGCTAGGATCTTTTTAAACTAAGTTTTAAATATCAACTGCTCTTTCTTTTATTTTTTTTCAGCATTTCAGTAACCTATGTCAGGGAGAGGAGAATGATGCAGTAAATGAATAGTGAAGATAAAGCCAGTTGTCTGAATAAAACCAAGATTCCCCTGTAAAAACAGGTTGTGGAATATATAATAAATTATCTTTATACTTCTGAGTTAACAGAGTATGTTTTTAACCTGTTTAGGTGAAGATCACATGCTTTAGTCACATTAATAAATTAGAAAATATTTAAACCATATATATTTAAATATATTATTTGTGTACATTATAAGTGAAATGGGCCCTGTGGTTTATGAGGAAATAGGTAATCTACATACCAAAGGATCTCTCAAAATCATAAATTCTGTATGTCTTTGATAGCTTGCTTTGGCAGAGATATGGAGAGGTTTGATGTTCAGAGAGCATAAACTTGTACAGAGAATAGAATTTTATTTATTACACACATGTCAACAATATTTTTTTAACTACCTTTAAAGATGAAAAAACTATCATTTTGGACCAAAAAGTTCTATCTATTTCAGAATAACCCTCACTTGGGGCAATAGATGTTTGTGTAGGATTCAAATAAGCACTTCTTATCAGAAACTATGCAAGACACTTCCATTATCCATAGAAAATGGGATTTGGGGAGAGCAAAAATATTAACTTTGACAGATCTTCCTAGAACTTTAAGTTGAACAGAACCCAAACTCCATAAACATGAAATTATTGCATGATGTTAATGCATATGAGGTGTGACAATTTAGTTTGTGAACTTGCCACTGTACACTTATGTTGGCAACACGGTACAAACAACTCGGTAAGGTTTCATAACCTTGGTATATCTGTGTCTCACAGCTGTGTTCAAGTCCATGTGTGGCTGTGTCTTACTGGGTGGCGTTCATTATTGCTGTTGCGTGTTTTTTTGTGTGCTACTGCAAGAATATTGGAGCTTGAATTAGAGCAATGAATGAACATTAAATTTCTTGTTAAACTTGGCAAGAGTGGAAATGAAATCAGGGACATGTTTGTCCAAATTTATGGGGATAACGCCAAGAAGAAAACAACAGTGTACAAATGGATTAAATGTTTTTCTGAGGAGAGAGAAAGCATCACTGATGAAGGGAAGTTAGGGCGGCCAGTAACAAGCAGAACTGATGAAAACATTGTAAAATTTCCTTGAATTGTGTGTCAAAATCATTGGCTGTCTGAGAGAAGCATAGCAGACTAAGTAAACATCAATAGAGAAACAGTTAGGAAAATCGTAACTGAAAATTCTGGCATGAGATAGGTGTCTGTAGAAATGTTTCCGAAGGACCTCACCGATGAAGGAGAGTCAAAGTTTGCCAAGACTTTTTGCAGAGGGAAGACAATGTTTTGGGCTGTGTTATCACTGGTGATGAAATATGGGTGTAACAATAAGACCGTGAAACAAAGCATCAAAGTGCACAATGGAAATCAACCAATTCTCCACAACCAAGAATGTTCTGTCTGTCCAAATTAAGAGTCAAATCAATGTTGCTAATCTTTTCTGATATCAGAGGGATTGTTCAATGTGAATTTGTAACAGCTGGACAAATTTTGGAAGTACTGAAAAGGCAGCACAAACGAGTTAAATGAAAAGGACCTGAACTTTTCACCAATAACTCATGGCTCTTTCAAAATGATAATGCACCAGCTCACACAACACTGTCTATGAGAAAGTTTTTAGCCAGTACTCAAATAACTGTATTGGAACACCCTCTCTCTCACTGGATCTGGCCCCCAATGACTTTGTTCTTTACCTTAAGATAAAGGAAATACTGAAAGAAAGACATTTTGATGACATTCAGGACAGCAAGAGTAATATGACAACAGCCGTGATGGCCATTCCAGAATAAGAGTTCCAAAGTTGCTTTGAAAGGTAGACTAAGTGCTGGCATCCGTGCACTGCTTCCCAGGGGGAGTACTTTGCAGGTGACCGTAGTGATATTCAGCAATGAGGTATGTAGCACTTTTTCTAGGATGAGTTCACGAACTTA
This sequence comes from Lyroderma lyra, assembly GCA_004026885.1. Lineage (NCBI taxonomy): Eukaryota > Metazoa > Chordata > Mammalia > Chiroptera > Megadermatidae > Lyroderma > Lyroderma lyra. The sequence goes on from PVJL010004381.1 coordinate 59,353, forward strand.
ATTGTCAGATCTCATATTTACCAAATAAAGGTTTTCCTCTAATTTGCAGTTTTAAATCATATTACTTTAGATAATATGCATTTTTAATTATATTAAGCATGTCCCCAAAGGGTATTTTTATTTGAAGGACAAAAAGACAATACTGTTTTAAACTCCATGAGTGTAATACCAAAAGCTTAACTGGAAAATTTTAACCATCAATGCATTTTCTTTTCAAATTGATGTATTCAACACAAAGGTCAATGCAGACAATTTTAAAATTGCTTAGTTGTACCATTTTATGTTTCTCTCATATTAAATATTGGTAACTGATTAAAAATTAATGCAAACAGTGTCTGAAATTTTACTTCTCTAAGCATTCGTCAGCCCTTTGAATAGCAGAATGGCATCAATTCACTTTACATTGTAAAAATAGTATGATTTTTAAATTATAGTCATAATGATGACCAAAAAAAAGACAAAAATGAGAAGAAGTTAAGCTAGCAAACAGAACACTTTTCATGGGTATTGTGTGCCTAAGGTATGGCAGTGGGTTGGGGACAGAATCACTAAAACTAAAGCTACAACAAAAAGCTTCTTAATGGAACTCAGATAGGACTAACACTACAAAAGCGTATTTTCTTTTTTTTGTTTTTTTTTGTTGTTGTTGTTTTTGTTTTTTTGCTTTTTGGTATGTGGGTAGCTCCCTGACTGGGAATTGAACCCAGGCCGCAGCGCTGACAGCGCCAGCGCCGAAGCCTTAAGCCACTACACCATCAGGGAACTCCCCAAAAGCGTATTTTCTATTCACTTTCACTGTAGATTTTACATCATAGATGTTTCGCACAATTAAGAAAAAAACAAACAATTTGTCAACTATCATGATCTTGTAAAAAGTTGAAAAATATTTCTTTGGCTGTATTACTCACAATAACCAAGATGCACCCACTAGGTTGTGACCCCTCTTATGAGGATGGTTAAGAAATGGAGCTAGTGTTTGAACTTGGATTTCTGACTTGAAACCTCACAAACTTTCTACACCATCACACTGCTTTTAATTACTTTTACTTACTTTAATGTTGCCTTCTCTCAGCTCTGCACTACTCTTTCTCTCTTATTTTCAATAAACTATAGTACCCACTGGTTTTCAAAATCTGCCTTTCTTTTTTTCTAAATTCAACTTGAGAAGTAAAGAAGATCAAGATGTATTAGAGTCGGACTGATCAGGTTTACCTGACATCTGTCTTCCAAGTCTTTCCGAGTTTCTGTGATTTTAAAAAGAGATACTCATGCAAGACCTTAGCACTTAATACCCTGTGAATACATGGGATGTTCCTAACCATTACATTTTTTGGAACCATTTCTCCTTGCTTTGTATTGACTCCTTAGGTTTTTCATTTCTCAAAAATGATCTGCTACTAATCAATGTCTCTAATGTCATTAATAGTTTTGAGAAATGATATGAAACTAACTTCCAAATTCCTGCATTATAATGAATATATTTAAAAATCATTATTTGCTTCTCTGCTGTTACAGATGTAATATACATTTCTGGACCACTCTGTGTCTAATACGAGCACATTTGATTTCCATTTCAGAGACAATAGGCTTTTCAATTTAGAGAAAAATTTGCACTTGCAAATAAATTTGGTGATCAGCGGATTCACTGACCTATATGAATCTATATTACAAAAAGTATATTATTAAGTCATTTATTTAAAACACCAGCTCTATTCTTTTTTCTTACTCTTTATTAAGGAGAGGCTTGAAAATTCACAAAAGTAGACTGAATATTAATAATGAAACCCCACATATGCATCACTCCTGGACAATCCTAGACTACCACACCCCATATACGTTCCCCTATTGCATATTATTTAGAAGCAGATTTCAAATACCGTATCATCTCACCCACTTATATATGAATATGTATCTTTAAATAATAAGTACTTTTAAAGCATAACTACAATATGATTAGTCCACTAAAAATAAGATAATTTATTAATATCATCTAGCATCTAATGTGTCAAATTCCCAATTATTTCTTCAGATTTTTTTTAAAGTTGTTTGAAACATGATCCAATAAACATATACATTGTGATGGCTTGTTCTTATATTACATTTCCTTTCAGTAGGTTTCTTTGGCATCTCTTTTTGTTCTAAGTAATTTATTTGAAGGGACTGAGTTGTTCGTAGTGTACAGGCTCCCACAGCCTGGGTTTTGCTGACTTTATGTTATGGCATAATTTGTAATATATTCCTCATTTCTCTATTTTTTGATAACAGGAGACTATGTTTCTTTTACTGCTTTTCTTTTCTTTATATTTGTACTATTTCATTTTTTGTTTGTTTTTGAGTCAGAAAAGTTAGTTGTAGCTATCATTTTAATGGTTGGTTGGGTTTTGTCTTATGTTTTGCCAACAGTTTGCCTTTCTTTGGTTTCTAGACTTTCATCCAAGTGTCTTTGTTTTTTCCTCTATGCTCCATAACAAAAACATAAAAAATACATCCAGTCTTGTGTTTAAATAACAAGTCTTTCCATTTAACAGCCTCTTATAATCATGGTCATCCTCCAAATGTACTAGCTTATCAAGGTCAATTTTAAAATGTGTTCCAGGAACTACAAATGATATTCTATATGTGGTTTATTGCTTTTCTTGAATAGGGGAACAACCCAGAAATAATTAAAGTTTGAACCTCGTGCTCATTCTGTTCCTTTTCCCCCACTCACAAATCATCTCCACTTAGGCCAAAGTAGCTACTCTTATTTTTGGCAAGATAAATACAGATATATAAGTTGGATCTCCTCTGTCTCTTAATTTTACTATCTATTGCTTTGGTATAACTAGATTAAATAGTTGTTAAATAGTCTGGCTGTAAATTCTTGATTTTTTAAATTTTTATTTTGAGAGCAGCAGTGGGTGCTCATGTGCTATAGATTCTGTTGAAGCAGTATATTGTATAAAATTTAAAAAACTGACCATTTTTGCTTTAAATTTTGAAATCAAATCCTTTCACATGTTTGTTACCAAAACAGTGATGTAGTTGAACTAATAGTAAGGAAAGAATTTCATGCATAGTATGATAAACTTTCTCCTGAAGTTATATAATAATTTAGAAGTTGACTTTGACATAATTTATAACTTGTTTAAAAAGAATTTTCCTTAACTAAATATTCTAGTAATGCTAAGTTAATTATATATAGGATTTTGCCAACTTAGATTCATTACATAAATACATTATTTCTTGATATTTTAGAGGCTCTTGGACCCAGAGATCAAAATTATATAAATGTTATTATAAAACATAATTTAACTGTATATTAGTTAATTGGCAATTTGAATATACTACATATTTTATCAACTTTTTATAAAGCCTCCATCTTTTTAACAAAGCTATTAAAAATTAACTAAACTTCACTTCATTATCAAATTACTTTAAAGATGAACTTGCATAGTTATACACGCTGTCAAATAGATGCTGAAATCGGTAACTGAAAGCTCATATGAACCTCAGAAGAAGGTGCTAACTTTGGCACTTGTCTGGGAATAAGTGAGCCTCTAGTAAGAAGGTAGCAGGCTATTTACAATCTTAAACCTTAGTGCTACTTGAGACTGATCCAGTCTGTGGCCAGCTCTAACCTGCCCGATGTAACATGTGCCAAACCAGAACAGGGACCTACTACTGTAGGCCCCTATCTACCTCTGAATCAATACCAGGCTATGAGTCTCACACAGCAAGAGGAAGTATTCAGCATAACTCTGGGATCAGAAATGTGGGTGTGAATCCTAACTACACCACATCCAGCTGCACAAATTCAGGCAAATTCCTACCTCTCCAAACCTCAGGTTCCTATTCTATAAATACAAATAATAAGCTATCTATCCCGTTGTCCCAAGAATTAAATGGTCATATAAGAAGTTCACTACAGTGTTTGACATTTAATATTTTCTGAATAAATGTGAATTGTTATTATCATTGTCATTATAATGATCTTTATTAATTTATCATGGCCAGAATCAAAAGGTGTTGTTTCCCTAAAATCTTTTGGGGTTCAACTATGTCCTAGTTCTAGTTAATCTATTGCTCTGTACCTCAAAAACAGTTCCATATTTTGCATTACTTCTTCTTTTTTTAAATTTATTTTATTTTTTTCTTTTGTATGTGGGTAGTTCCCTGGCTGGGAATCGAACCCAGGCCGCAGCACTGACAGCGCCAGCGCTGAAGCCTTAAGCCACTACACCATGGAACATGTGGTGGAAATCTATGAAAAGAACTTGGTAGGTTTTAGAGACATGCCCTGCATTATGATTGAATAAGTACCAGGATAAGCCAGAGGAGATAGGAACTGTGTATCCACAGACCTCTCCTAACTATCAATGACCATGGGAGAGTCTTATAATTTGCATGAGCCTCAGTTTTCCACAAATCGAGGTGATAAGAATGAACTAGAACACTCTAAGGAGCTACTTCAGCTCTAAATTTCTTAAGTGCTCCAAGGTGTTCTCTTGCTTTGTGATAAATGGATGAGAAGAATATTTAGTAGATGTCATAAGGCCACTAATGCAGGGCTTACATTTCAGTCATGTGTCCAAAAGTGGTGGCAAAAGAAATATAGCAGACATGAGAAAAGAATATTCCAGGCTGTACTAGTACATCTTGTACAAAAATATACCTCTAATAAAAGACTATTGTAGATAGGACACAAAACATGAGAATCATGAAGATAAAATGAAAAATACATAGTAGAGCAGTGTGCAAAAAATTTTAGATAACCATTGAGAGTGCCTTGGTGCTAACCTTAAAAGTTAAGCTCATTTGAGTTAGCAGTCTCATTATTATTTGAGAAATGTGATTAATACATTATTCCAGAAAAGGATAAAAGCACATAATGATGGATCTTCAGATGATATAGATCCTACGAACTGTTAAAGTCAGGGAGGAGGAAATGACCATTACCCAGGAACTAGGTGGTTATTACTAATACAATGATTCCTTATGGGTGACTCCAGAAGATCTTCAAAGAACACTTCAAACTCTTCCATAAGGATGACAGAAACAAAGTTCTATATTATATTCAGGATTTCTTCTGTAAAATGTTTTACACATTAAGTGCAAAAGTCTACACAGCATAATTACAGACAAGTAAACAATATTTTGGCCAAGTGATCTCAGAATCAGTTGGGAGTCCATGTCCTATACAGAGGTAGGAAAATATATTCACAGGTATCTTAATAATTTGGACAGGACTAAGCAAGAAGTTTTTATAGATAGTGCTCTTTAAGACAAACTGAAGGCCATATGACTCAGAATATCTAAGGAATAGAAAAATGCTATTTATATTTAGTTACCAAATTCTCAACTAAAATTGGTGAAGAGTAAACCTGATATCCTCTTACAGAAAAGAAAAAATGCAAACTAGATTTAAGGGAGCTAGCTTCTAATCTTGGTAATACTGTGGTCTTGAGCAAGTCACTGAATATCTGAGCTACAGTGTATTTCTGCAAAATGAAAATAATAATGCTGATTTAATTGAATTGTATGATGTTTAAATAAGTAAGCAGACATAAAATCCTGAGCAAAATACCTGATATACATAAAAATTTCTCAGTAATTATTTTTGTTAATTGGTTGTCAGACTAAATTTCTCAATGAAAGGTCCAAGTAAGACATTTGTCATTATAAATATAGAAAATCTTCAACTCTAATATCACTGTGTGTTCATATTAATGTCTACCCAAAAAGCCAAACAATCCAAAGTTGTCCGATTAAAAGCAAACTAACACAGCACTCAACTTGAAAGCTGTCAAGAGTACCACCTGTCTGATTTTCTTACAGCTGTCAGAAGCAAATTTTAGATCCACCTCCCAGACTTTACCCCGGCTAGAACCGGATTATGGCTATATTCAGTGCGCTTGAGTTGTTTTAAAGGGTATATGTATAGTTATATTTATAGATATACGTATATTTATATATTTACACATATATATGTAAATATATGTGCATATATTATATAACTATATGTACATATATATACATATACTTTACATGTATTGCATATGTAAAACAATTGCTACCATGACCAAATAATGAAAATTATATGCTTTTCTTAGAGCATGTACCTTTTCAGAATAAGCATTGAAACATAAAATACTTTAATACGAAGATAGAATTCATCATTCAGTGGGAAAAGATATGGGACTATGCATGTGAAAAGAGACAGAATTTGGCCACTTTTAAATTGCTTTATTTTAAAAATTGTATTGATCTATCATGATTTTATATAATTCCAAACTTCATCTATTAGTATTCACCAATAGTGAAATATATACAAATTTTGCAGGAGCCCTTATATCTTCAATTGTATACAAATCATATATTTGTGTGTATTTATATACTCCAGTTAGAAAGGAAAAACAAATTTAAGATCTCCATTTTAAAATATCATAAGGCAAAAATGCTCAAAATCATTTTTACAAGTTTAAACATTATTAAATGCAACATTTTAAGCTCATCATGGTACCCTCCTTGCAAGCCTTATAATTTTTGCTAGGTAAAATATCAGCCATGCTACATGACCATAGCTATTTATAGAGGTGTGGGTGACACTAGCAGCTAGTGGGGCCTTTGGCATAGCAAAGAAGTTTCCACATGCAAAATTTCAGAGAAACCTCTTCTCACTCCCCCAACATACAGATCTGTCAGCCTCTCAGCTCCCAAATCCACTTCTCTGATACCGTACACAGTCATTGATCAAGATAATTATCTGTAATGAACATTTTAAGTCAACACATTGACTGTCATTGTCACTGTCAATTTCTACCTTTTTTTTTTTTTTTAGTTGATACTATTGGAAAATGGTAGCAATACCTTCAGCAGTGATCTCAGTCATGGTGGTTGGAGAAAGGAAAAGGCAGGTGAAAACTTTCAGTCAAGTGGCCCTTTGCAGATTACTTTAGGATTCGAGAACTCTGATGCCGGTTTCTATTGAAAACGTGAAAGCTCTTCGTTTTCCTGGCTGTTTCTGCTGCTCCTTTGTTGTCTTGTTGAACTTTGTCTCTTCTCTGCAGAGTTCTCCCCCTGGAAAGGACCTGAGCCCTTTCCAAGCAGCACTTGTGGCTCAGGCAAAAGGATCAGCTTCGAATAAAAATAGCCTCATCTCCCTAGGACTCTTCAGCTTTTTTTTTTTTTTGGCACTCAAGGGGAACATACACACACACACACACACACACACACATACACACACGCCCTCCAGCCCCCAAAGAGAGGTAGGCAAAAAAAAAAAAAAAAAAAAAAAGAGAGAGAGAGAGACAAAGGAACTAAAAACTACTACTGTCTAAGCCCCCGCAGTTTTCCTAAGATAATTACAGATATTGGGGTCTATGTCAGAAAACATGAAATAAGAGTTGAAAGTAATCTTATCCATGATAGCTCAGGTTTATTCTTAGTGTCCTTATTACTCAGAACATTCCTCTTATCCTTATTTGGTGTGGGGTGGGTCCTGCAATGTCTATCAGAAGCAGAGGGTGAGGGTAGTCTTAACATTTTCTCCAAATTGATTTCCTATTTGTTATACACGGCTACACTGAAAGTTGCAGCTATTAAATCCTGAAGCTTGCAAGTAGGGGATTAAGATTTTTCAAACATTAACCAATAAGAAATACGTAATGTCAAGTTGTAGTCACACTGAAGAACAGATGAGTTGCTAGATTTTTCATTCTCTTTAGTATCTTACTTAAAACAAAACATCTGAATTTATTTATGTGGTAAAAGAAAAAGAAGTCACCATAAAATTCAGAAATCCACTGCTCACACTTTAGTAAAAAGTTTCAGCTTTTCCCTTTCTCAACTTCAAAAAAAAATTTAAATAAATAAAAAGGATCATAGCAGCTAACAATTAGCCAAATTGGCTGATTAGCATTTCACCTTCCCACTCCTAGCCAGGTGTTAATGAGCAGAGAAATATTCAATATTTGGTGGTTGGAAGGAGGAGAATCAAAGGGCATTGATAATCACAAATTCTAGGCAATCTGTGAATAATCAAGGACTGAGTACACGTATCTTTTGTTTTATTCTCATATTCAACCTAACAAATGTTTGTAGTTTAACTTTTAGCCTTAACTTTTTGCCTTTGGTTGTCAGAACCTCTTGAATTTGTATGGTACTTTAGAGATAATAAAGCATAGTCACGTACGAGTGTCGTTTTAATATTTGAAACTCTAAAGAGTGCTGCAAATCTATTTTTATAGACAATGACCTCCTCCATGTCAGCAGTTGTGTATTTGCTGTCCCAATTCTTTGCACAATAAGAAGTATTCATATGTCAGCTGATTAAACAGATTACTAAGTAAACAATCATAATTTACAAAAGAGGAAATAATTTCAGGTAACAAGATTTTATAAAACATCCGATACCTAGGACTAGGCTTTGAGGCTTTTGATTATAAGTGTGATACCTTTCCTAAGATGTGAAACTTTCATGCAGACACTACCATTTGCAAGTAAAGGGGATCTTTGCAAATTAGGTCCAGTGGGAAAGGGCAAGATGCAGACTCTACACAGCACTCTCATGGAGCACTGTTTGCTGTCAGTTTCTAAGGTGGGGAGGAGGTAGACTAAAAACAAAATTGTCCTCAGTTGGCCCCCACAGGCATCTCTATTCAATATTGCCACAGTGGTAGCAATTTTAATTTTTCATAGACTTTTACTGTAGTTAACTGAAGAACTAATAATTCTTTATGTAACTCATTAAGAATTGACATGGGTCAGGGCCTAAATAAGATGAGCTCAGAAGGGAAAAAGAACCCTGAAATCTCAAACTCTTATTTAATAAAAGCTGAAATAAGACTACAGAGCAAGAATATTAAATTCTCAGAGTTTGATGTTACTCTTAAATTCTCAATTACTAATTTCATGTTATACCTACTTGAAGGAAAAAGGAAAGTAAAAGTTATCCTAGGCAATAAACATATTTGCGGGACAAGATTTTTAAACACATTTGTTGGATCGATTGGCGAATCCTATTAGGCATTAAGAAATCAGTATATTTCTCATTTTGAAAAGTTATTAGAACTCTTTCAAATTATTTTAAACCCAATTCATGAGATATATCTTTGCGTTTCAAATGGAACTCCATGAAGCGTTCCAAAATCAAGCAACTGACATTCTTCTAAGGGTATATAGTTCATTCTTCAAGTTACTCAATGAATAAAACATTACAAATAATACGTTTATCTTTCTTCATTGTACTGTATTTATTTTTAAGAGGTATTCATTCTAAAGAGAACTTTCCAGTTCATTGGGCTCCTTCAACATGACCCTAAAGTGATGGGTCTGTCTTCTCCTTTAATAGCTCCTTATATTCTCACATTTTCCATTTCTGTAGGATCAGTACAGGTAGACTTATCTTGGTTTTGCATACCAGAATAACTGTATGAGGCTGTCCAGAAAAAATTCAGTCATAAATGCCTCTATTTGTCATATTACATGACTGGATACTTTCCGGACAGCCCTCGCATGCATGCCAAACAACTTTTTCTGTTGTTCACTGACCAAGTCTATGTAAATTAACAGTAAATTATGAAAGGTTGTTCTATTAAATGTTTCATTTAGTCCAAACTCCTTCTCCAACCTAATTATACTGATCATTACTCGTCATGATTTTTGCTAAGTGTTCTAAATATTCAAATTAAAACACAAAAAATATTCTTTCTTAGAGCAATTTTTTAAACACCTGCCTCTTGTCAGCTGTTATTGTAAACTAACAATCAGTAAGATATATATTGCATTAGGCTATGAACAAAGTATTTTCATTCACACCAAATTTCAGGATTTAAAAGAGTCAGGAGCAACCAGAGAAGTTTTGATGATTTTTGGTTTTCATAAAACAAATCATAAAACAAAATAAATTTTTAAATACTTTTAAGACAATACAGCATTATCTTGTTCAATACTAATATATTTTTTAAAAGAGTTATAAGATAATTGGGAGTAAGTAACTACTTACCTTACCACTAATCTCTGTCTCTTGAGGACTTGAGATATTTGAAAGAAAGTAAAGTTTTAGGGTTATTTCTCCAGATCTTCCATTTCTTAATTTATAGATACAAACAACTCATATTTGAATAACCTACATATGATTGATGGTAAAAAGAAATAAAAAAATTAAAAAAAAAACTGTATAGTATTGTACACTTAGCGTGCAAGTAAATTTGTGGGATATTTAATTGGAATTGAAAGCGCTTTTTACTTGGATCTTAAAAGAATAACAGACATACTTCTATGTGAGCTTAAGTTTTCATGTTTATTTTAATAGGAGACAAAGATACATAGCCAACTGGAAAGATCTGGAAAAAAAGATTGGGGACAGAGTGTCATAATGTAAAAATGTTTTATATTTGAACTAACAAAATGCAAGCTACTGTTTCATTGTCTTGGTTAAAGTACTTATCAGAAGAAATATAAAAAAGAGAAATGTTTTACTTTTAGCTTTGTGGGTGAAAAAAAAAACTTGGCAAAACAACTTGATACAGAAAAAATATTATTTTTTTAAACCTTATAATGAAGAAATACAGGAGAAACTAGGAACATTAAAAAGTGAACTTGGAGGTCATTTGACTGTATTTGTTTTCATCTGACTTTGAAATCTCATCACATGACCTAGAAATTCTTCTGAAGCTCATTTGATAAACTTAGGCTTCAGAATCACACACACACAAAAGCCTCAATTTAACTATTAGTTCATTAATCTTATTTGATCTCAGTGCTGCTGTTGACTTCATTTTCAGGTGTTTTATGTTCTATTTGTGTCATGGAAAATCTCGTTCTGTCCTCATTACTTTATCTAATGGCCTGTGCTCATTTCTTTAACCAAAGGCTGAAAGTCATTCTATAGGTTTGACTTACCATCTGATTATTTAGAAACAGTGTAATCCGACTCGTTTCAAATGACAGAAGGCATTCCAGGGCAATTAAAAACTTTCCTCTCTTTAACTGTGACTCATGAATAGCTGAGTCTCCAATATCAGGCTTCTTTCCTCACACACATTGGACATTGCCAAACATTCTCTTAAATTTGCTTACGTCAATCGAGTCTTCAATTAACAAAGGCAACAGATAACACTTCCTTCTTAGAGATTCCATTCTCTGAAGAGCGTTTTTGTCCACTACCACTGTCCTTTCTTTCTTTCTTCATTTCTTTATATATTTATTTACGAGGATCTGCAATATTCTACAGTAGGTGGCACCTAGTATGTAGTAGAGTCCATAATTTAGATTACTGCTTTTTGCTCTGCAGTCTACATATGACCTGCAATTTGTAGTTGTGGTTGCTATTCAAAAACAATTTATCATTTATGCTGTTTTTATTTTCTTATAAAAGTATCAACCTATTTTCTTATGAAATATAAAATATCTGCTGACCTTAGACACAATTTTTTTCTCTAAAAATAATTTAAATGAGAATTTCTATTTGTTAATTTTGAAAAAAATTCACAATGTCTTCATTTTATTCTTTATATTTTGAAGTTTTGAATTATCAACGATGTAATCTCTTACATTTGGTTTATTATTACTGAGTACAACTAGAGTCACTAAGTTTGTGAGCTTACTTATAAATAAGGAGATACGTAAGTAAATAACTGAGCATAAGTAACTTGCACTCATTTAAGTCTATTAATTCCATTGCTCATTTTATACAAGGGCTGTCCAGAAAAAAATCCAGGCATTGTCAATATAACAAGAATGGTTACATGGCTGGATACCTTCTGGACAGCTGTTGTATATAGACACTTTACTCTGACCTCAGCACGAGGCTAGATTCTACTGATACCAGATGAACAAGGATTTTGTCTTCAAGGAGCTCATAATCTTCTAGGATAGTCAAAAGAGATACACCAAATATTATAATGCAGGGTGATAAGTTCTAGAGTAAACATATACATTGGGTGATGGAAAATAGTTTTAATGCAATAGGAAAGACTTTAAGAGGAAGAAAATACCAGAGTTAGGTCTTGAAGTAAGACATTTAAATAGATACTTCCCAAGTAGAGAAAACAACTCAGAATGAATTATAAAGATTCAAACATAATTAACTTTAGATAGTTCAGTGAGGTTTGGTCACAGGATACTTGGATGGAAACTAGAGAAGAACAAAAGAGAATACGTAAGAGTCAGATACTTAAGTATCTTATAAAGCATTCTAAGGTACTTGGACTTAACTCTCATTTAGGATGACATTGAAGTGTTTTAAACAAGAACACAAAATGATCAAATTTACCTTTTAAAAATACTGGACTTAGTAACAATGTGATCTTCAGTTTTTTAAAGGCAATTTCAAAGGAGCCTTAAAAATAGAAGCCAGATTACTGAATGTGGGATAAGTGAGAGATCACAAAATCAGGAGAGAATCTAAAATACACTTAAAGGAAATTTATATGAAAAACAAAGGAATAAGATGGATTAAGAATTAGAGGAGGACACAAGGTAAAGTAGGAGATTTTTTTAAAGATCCAAGAGTACTGATCATGTTTATCCTTTAAGGGAAGGAATACAGAAATGAGGAAAGGAGAGATTAATGATAATGAAGAAAACAATAAGGAATATAGAGAACATTTTAAGCAAATGAAATGGTAAAATTAGAATTCATGTGGAGAGTACTTAAAAGAGAAATAAAATTCTTAGTAAAGCAAAAAGAAGATTGATACAAATATGAGTAAGTTTTGAGTGGCAAAAGGGAAAAATGAAAGAAATCTATGTCTGATGGCATTATTTTCTCGCATGCATACCAAACAACTTTTGGTATGCCAATGTCATTTGCTGAAGAACAGAGAATTAGAGGTTACAATGACATCCTGAAGAGAGTTCTAAAGGTTTCATAAAGGTTTCAAAAAGCTGCAGACCTAAGGAAAGAGAGGCAGCTCTTAAGAATTGCAGAGTTCTACTGAGAGGCCAGGTGGGCTTAGAAACCACAAGTTTATAACAGCAAATCTAGACTTATATTAGCTAGGGTAATAAAAGAGGCCAAAACAAAAAGATCTCCAAATATATCTCTCAAGGAAAATAAAAGCTTCCATTCTGCTTAGGTTAACTATCCAGGGAGGTGTTCCAGGTTAGTGGGCAGCTATTCCCTACAGTCATTTAGAGATTCAGGATACCAGAACCACTGCCATTTTTATGTGACTTGGAAAATCGTTGTTGTCATTACCACTTCAGCTAGCAAAAAGGAGAAAGGCTGGCAAGACTGTTATGGGTCAGGACTGGAAGTGACATGGGACACTGCTGTTCTTTTCTATTCCATGCTGAGAACTTGAGTTGTGGCCATACCTAATTGTAAAGGTGTAAAGTTGTGGCTGGCAGTGACATCACACTAAAATCCTGTTACTAAGGAAGAAATCTCCAACCACAGGTTTATTTTTGAGTTCTCCACAGCCATGTTGATAGATTGAGTATTGGAGCAAAATATAGCTAGCTGCACGGAAATCTCTGGGCATGTGTAGCCTTCAAGAAAAGTTTTAGCTAAACATTAACCAAGGCAAGGGAATGAAAAGAGCAGTACAGAGATGACAATTTTGGAGAAAATATATGTTTTAAAAGGATTATTTAAAGTAGTGTCTAAGGATTATAGTGCATATTTGTAAATCTTTTTGCATTCAGAATATGGATTATTCTTAACTTCTAAACACATGATGAGTAACTACATACTATGAATATTCATGTTAATAAATAACAAAAACATACTTATCCAGAATTAAATAATTTCAAATGATTGGGTATCAGGGCATTTGACTTCCAAATTTACAAGCAGTTTTAAGCATTTGTTTATCCAAATCTTCTCTCTTTATCTTATTTTATTTGGGGAGGGGAGTATACTCTCTCCTGAATGTACCCCTACAGAGTATTTCATGAATTCGAATTAAAGATGTATTTTACACTTGTCACTGATATATGACTTTGAGAATATGAAATGCTGTATAAATGTTAAATGTTCATATCCTCATGAACATCACATTTTACCTCAGAGCCATGTCTGGTTTTGTTATTTATTATTCATTTGAATTCAGTTTTTCATTTTTAATATTATAATTAATTTGAATATTATTAAATGTTATCATTACTGGTAGGTTGTCAGGTTTCCTTGACCTCCTTACGTATATTCACTCTCATTTAAACACATTATTTTTATACTTAGTCTCCTTCAAAATAAAGCAGAACCATTTGCTCTGTCTCTAAAAATTCCATTGAACAAAACAGATCCATTCCTCTTTCCTAACTCCTTACCCTTTTACTTAACAGGAGTTATTTTCTGTGTTACACACCCCCGACAGTGTCAGCCTGACTACCTGAAAGCCAGTGCATGTAAGATTTGCATTAGGAAAAAAGTATGTGTTTTGTCAACTTCACGTCCCACACAGAAATCATGGGCTCTAAGATTAGAATAGAATTTCAAACCGATATAAGTGGTATTTCACTCTGGGAACAAATTGGAGTTGTGAGAAACACCGTGGATATAAATTCAAGCTGTCTTGCCATGGTCAGTAAGTAGAATAGATGGTTGGATATAAAGAATAATGTAGAAAATGCCCTCATTTCAAAATGTATCACCTAGTAGTAAAGCATGTTATGTAAAAAGCAAAGTCTCAGTCTTATCATTTAGAAATTGAATTTGAAAATTTTCTATTAAAAGGCAAACAACATTTGGAATACAAAATTCAGTTAGTGATTGGCTGGCACATACCCATCACAGTCACAAAAGCCGTGTTTTCAAGGGCTGTGACCTTTGCAGACATTGCTTATTTATTATGGCATCCTCTCCAAAAAGCCTGAATACATTCTTGAAGCCTCCAACACAGAATTTCATGGAGCCACTTCGGTTTATTCTAGTTGGCCCTGATAATGAACTTAATTGCCATAAGCTTGGGAAGGGAGTCACAAGGGTGGGTTGAGAGGGTTGAAACCCCACTGAAAAGACACAGAGATGTTTTCAATGCTAAATTCAGTGTAGAGGCTGCTGTTTCTCTGTGTATGTAAGTGCTCAACATTATACTCTGCAGAGAATCAATTTTGACAATTCACTATTTCATTGGAACTATATAAAAATCAGCAATTACTTCAGCTGGTTCAAATTAGGATATATAATTTTGTTTTCGCTTTGAAGATATTGTGGACTACAGACACTCTTGATTTAGTCCTTGATTACATTTACATTCCACTGGATTAATCTAGCAGTATCATACTTATTTTTTTAAAGATAAAACTTAAAGTCAAGATAAGGAAAATAAAAAATGCTATTAGAAATATTATTTAGCACCAATGCACAGGTGGGGAACTTATTTCAAAGAGTGATTAGTTTAGAAGTGTCTGGAACATGCACATGTATAGCTTTAAAGATTTTAGAAAGAGTTGAAGCTAATTTTGTTATTTTACAGAGCAGAGCACTGAGAAGTGGAAAGGCTAAATGACTTGCCCACATTAACATGAATTATTATTGAAGAGCCTGAACTAGAAGCCAGTGTCCTGACTCTCAGTCTACTGTTCTTTTTAATTTAATTTAATTTAATTTTTTATTTTTTATATGTGGGTAGTTCTCTGGCTGGGAGTTGAACCCAGGCCACAGTGTTGAGAGCGCCGAAGCCTAAGCCACTATACCACCAGGGAACTCCCTCAGTCTACTGTTCCTGATGTTACTTATTGCTGGCTTATTTTTTTTTATCTTGTCCAGTCTTTGGGAATTTGAACAAGAACCTCATTTATCATAAATCCCAGATCCCTGCTGTCTAGTCTGAATCTTAGAGATAGGTAGTTTTACATGTCTTTGAATCCAGGGATGTGAATAATATTACCAATACTTTATTGATTTTTCAGCTCTGTTCTTATCTACATATTTGCTTAATTCTCTCCTACTTTATAAAAACATTTTTCATGTAGTGGACAAGTTATGTGCATGACTAAAGGCAGCCCCAGGTTCATTCAGATTAATCAAGATTATAACCCTAAGAAAGAGAGCGTTGTCCTTTCTCAATGTCTATATAAAAATTAAAGGTTGAACCCTTATTGGTCTGGCTTAAATCACGTGCACATCTCCCAATCAATTTTTGTGACCAGGAAAATTGGGCACTTTGACTGGCCCAAGAAAAACTCTTGTGGCCTGAGTGTCTCAGTGCAACAACTGGCAGCCTCGTTAGAAGCCTCTAAATCAGGGGTGGGGCAGGGATGGAGGAAGGAGCGATTGTACAAGGAGGAAGATGCTACTGTCAGAAAATGGTGACAAGGAGTACTAAGCTGACCAAAATATATTAATATGTTTCCTCCTGATTGCATATTTAAGTACACACACACACACACACACACACACACACACACACACACAGATAGGTAAATATATAAACATATCCAATATCCTGTCCTACCAACACAATCATCCCACATTCAATTAGAAACACACTCATGCTCCCAAAAACACCTAAACTAAAAATCATCTGTGGGTGGTGAGCAATACTTTTGATCTGACACACACACACACACACACACACACACATTTTAATAATCCTGAACCTAGAGTTAAATGATAAACTTAAGTAATCTAGGCATACCTAATATGTAATGGTGGGGAGAAAATAGTTTTATTAAAATGAAGAATATGAGGTAACATACAGTTGTCCCTGGTCCAGAATATCATGCATAGTTTGGAAGGGAATGAGGACGAATTTGTCATTTCCATTTTCCTTGAAAACTATACATGAACAATACCACAGTACAATCTTAAAGTTGTAATCTCTCCTTGGCAAAATCCTCAAGCTCACTTTTGTGTTCCTGTCACCTTCACATTTTCCTGAGAATTGACCATCCCTCGATGACCCATTTTTCCACACAGTCTGTCAAGGAGGGGCGGTATTTTCTTTTGTATCTCAGGGGTTGGAGGTCCTTTGCTTTTCTTCTTACTTCTCATTATCTTTTCCAAAAGGAGAAATGTACCTTCTCCAAATAGCATGCATTTAGCTGTACTCCTTCTTGTAATTACCATCTTTTTATGTGTCCTCAAGTCCCTTCATTCATTGAAAATTTTAGCACCTGTATCAATGTCTTCTTCATTTCTGTTTCTGTCATACAATTAAGTGCTTCGTAGAGGTTTATTGAACCCCAAGACAAGAGAAAAATGTGTGTTCCTCAATATACTTATTAAAATATTCTCATATTTTGAACCAAGTGGAAAAAGTTAATATAATTCTATAATCAAAAAACATGACAACATATAAAGCCCCCAAATTGTGTAATCTATTTGCACAATGATGCCTACCCCCCTTAAATCTACCCAGTAGTAGATACAGGCCCACAGGGGCCGAGGAACTTCAGGCTGTTGACATGACTGTGAGCATTAATAAAAGCGGTTTTAACATGTGTTATTGCCAGAAACCAAGCTAAGCACTTTTCATGGAATATCTCATTTAATCCTAGGAAACTTACTCACTTCTCTCTAAGCTTCATTAGAGCAAAGTCTCTATCTTGTTCACATAGTCATATTGCATCTCTAGTACCTAGCATAGTGACAGCCCTTTGACAAGAGTGATAATAATATAATGTACTATTGAAATAGAACTGAAAGTGCATTGGATAAAAAAAAGAAACTTCAAATAACATGCCTTCTTCTTAATATGTGCTTGAACCCTTTAAGATTGAACAATTCGAATGGTTTTATGTTGATAAAAAGGTGTTCCTAATTGAATTAGACTATTTCTGTTAAACAACATGCCTCAATAAATTGGATTCAGTTTTAGCATCTTTAAACTATAGCTATTTTTCCTTATTTGTTATAATGGGTTTATATATGAAAAGTAATTCCACTTTTAGTAATATCATATGAGGTAGTTAGTGATAATTCTTTCACCAGGGACAATAATAAAAGTTACACAAAATATCTATAAAAGACTTTTTAGAACCAATAAAACATTGAAGATTAGTAGGTAATGATCCAATGTGAATAGAGTTTCAGGTTATGAACTTCTCTTTCTTTGAGGTAATTTGTTATTTTAGAAAGGACAACTAGAGGTTATGCTGAGTTGCACTTTTGACAATCTTCATGCACTAGGAGAACAGAGATTTGGAGTACCGACCCTCACTAAAGAAAGTGGACTTTGTGACTATCCCTTACTGAAAGTCTGTACCTGGGAGTAAAGGATAAATCCCCAAAGGGTTCACAGCTCATCTTCATGTAATATTAAATCCAGAAATCACATTAAGATAATCCTGAAAAGATATTTTCTCAATACATGACCAAAGTAATAATAATAAAAACATATCCTCTCTGGGGGAAGATAATATTCTAGGCCACAGGTTATTTCTACCAAGTGTTTGCAAATATAGTTTGAAGACACAGTTAAAAATACCCAGGCAATGAAAACAGAAGACCACATGAACCAGAAGAAGCAGAAAAAATAGAAAACAGAAACAGACCCGAAAAGCCTCTGATACTAGCAACACCAGATATTGACTTTAAGATATTTATACTATGTTGAAGGACATAAAAGACAAGAGTAAAAATTTTGAAGAATAACAAAATACTTCAAAAAAAGGGGGAGGGGAGAAATCCTGAAATTGAAAGAACACAATGCTAAAATTAAGAACTCATTTGATATATTTTATAGCAGATTAGACACAGGCAAAGATAACTTCAAAGAATACATCCGAACTGAAGACCAGAGAAAGGTCTAAAAAATACAAATGATAGGGTATGAGGCACAGACGATGGAGAGAATGTTTATTAGGTGTACAACTGGAATACTCAAAAAACAGGTAATATTTTCATGTTCCATGGATCTCCCCCAGCTTCTGGCAGCTGCTGGCAGTCCTTGACAGCTCCAGCCTCTGCCTCCATCTTCATGTGACTGTGCCCTCTTGTTCTTCTGTTCTGTCTGCAGTCTTTTCCTAGTCTTCCAAGTGTACTTGCCATTGGATTTAGGGCTCACACCCAGTTAATCCAGGATGGTCTCATTTCAAAATCCTTCACTTAATTACATCTGCAAAGACTCTTTTTCTAAATAAGGTCACATTCACAAGTACTAGGATTAGAATTTGGACATATTTTAATGAGGGAGGGGCACAATCAACCCACTACAAATGGCAATAAGTGTGAAAAGTGATAAGCCTAGATATCTTCTCTGGTAAATTCTACCAAACATTTAAGAAATGAATGTTGGTGTGAACACAAAATCTCCCAGAGAACAGATAAAATAATTATCACTCAATACATGTTTTATAAGTTCATGAAAACTTTGATATAAAACCAGACATGAACATTATAAGAAAGAAAAATTACTAGCTACTCAATCTGTTCATAAATATAGATGCAAAAATCCTAAAGAAAAAAATAGCAAACCATCCTAGAAATACATAAAATGATGATACATCCATGTCTAATTTGGGATAACTCCAGGATCATAAATCAATTTTAACATTAGAAAAGCATTAATATAATTCATCACATTAACCAAATAAAAAAGGAAAATCCTATAACCATTTCAATAGATGCAGAAAAATTATTTGTTATAATAAAGTATTCTTTGATGTTATATCTGGGTGTTTATACTATTAAGGATTGGCCTTAATCTAACAAATGGTCATTACACAAAACTTAGAGCAAACAGCTTATCTAATCATGAAATGCTGTAAATTTTCCTTGTGAAACTGAAAATAAAACACTGACATTTCCATTCAACATGGTGGTCTTACTGCAGTAAGGACATAAATAATAAAATGTTGAAAGACTTGAAAGGTAGAAATATAACCATCACTAATCACAATTTTTAATTATATTAATCACATAATCACAGTTGACATTATTGTATACATAGAAAAGACAAAATAATCTGTAGATAAACTATAAAAATTAACAAGTTAGTATATGAAAAACCAGCATTAATACTAATTCTGTTCTCAAGCACATACCCAATTTAAATGCAGGCACACGCACCATACTGTCCTAAGAGATTTCTATAAGAGTGGTTCTAGCAGCACTGTTGACAACAACCAAAAACTGAACATAAACCCAATATGCATGAATAGTAGAATGGATAAATATGACATATTTATACAATAGATTATTATTCAGTAAGGAAATTGAACTAACCATAGCTATGTGTAACAACATAGATAAATCTCAAAACCTAATGTTGAGTAAAAGAAGCCAGACATAAAAGAATACATAATGTATGGACATCCTTCTATTTGTATAAATTTTAAAAACAGGCATGAATAAATTATAGTATTTGAGAATGCATGGGCAGATGGACATTGATCAAATAAATCAAGGATGCAATTGCCACAAATGTCAGAAGAGGAGTCAAACTTTTGGAAGGAGAAAAGAATCCTTATTGGTGCAAAGGGTTGTGTGATGTTGGCAATGTTCTATTTTTTTAACTGAGTGGTAGTTACATGAGAATTTATTTGCTTTGTGTTAAATCACCAAAATAATATATAACTTTTTAAAGTAAAATTTTTACATGTATTATATATTTCACAATTGTAATGGTTAAAACAAAAGAAAGAAGAACTTCTTGAATTTGATAAAGGGCATCAAGTAAGCTAGTAACGTCAATAATTTATTGACAGAGCAGGGATTAGATTGGGTAAGATGAGCAAGGCCTTCACCCCGGGTGCCAAATTTAAGGAAGGACCAAAGAACTCATTAATCACAAGTAAATAATAATTATAATGAAATATTTTAAAGAATCAATATTAATGCAAAATTATGATGAACAAAATATCAAAAGGATAAACAAAAAATAACAAATATAAAGACAGGATCACTATGTACCAGGCACTGTTGTTTGTACTTTTATGTGTATTAACTGATTTAATTCACATAAAACCCTGTGAAGTAAGCTGTATAATTATCCCTTAATTTAATAATCAGGAACCCTGAGGCACAGAGGGAAGTTGTTATTTTCCCAAGGTCACCCAACTGGTCAAGGACAAAGCCTGAGTTCAAACCCAATGAGAACTCTAAAAATCATATTCTTAGTGGCAAAATGACATTCTACTTGTCCATTTGCAATAGTAGCAAATGTGATCAGGTTGTGACAGCCAATGATCTCCCTTGAAGTTATTCCGATTCCTTCCACTATACATATGCCGTCCACGTCATGTTTGTAATTATTGTGTTCAGAGGGGAGATGAAATTAAAGGAAGATATTAGGGAAATCAGATAACTTGGGATCTTATGAAATCTCCACGAAGCCCATCTTTTCTTGAGTTAGTGTGATTCCCATGGTATAGGAAATGCCAAGCTGCCAAGAAAATCTGTTCTTTCAGTCAAATGATTCTGTCTTATGACCATAATTTATGCTACTCTAGGGCTTTTGTAAGGGTTAAGTTTGGCTATGTAATGTTTTATCAATATAGTCGAATAAAAAAATACAAATTTATATTGATTAATTTAAAAATATACCATAGTATGTTGCTGCATTCTAAAAGCAGCTTAGAAAACTATGAAAAAAATACCTTTTTATAAGGGCCTGGGTAGAGATTACCTGGCCTCATGTTATATTTGCCTGCTGAAAAGTTAACTCATTAAACAAATGTTATCAATTAGACTGGTGTCTTCTGCTAAAGTAAGCTCAGTCTAAGTCAGAAAAAACAAATCAGAGAATCAATTTGGTAACAGTGCACAGAGCAGCTTAAATCTAAAGATTCCTCAAAAATGAATGACTCTTAGTTCCCTCAAGGTGTATCAGTATGCTTAGAGAATAGAAAACAAACAAAAAAAATGAGGAAACTAAATAATTCCAATGAATACTAATGAGAGATGGGCCCTTTTCAGGCAAAGCTTCGTAGATAGAAAGGAAATAGATTTTGTGAGAGAGTAAATTTCAATAAACAGTTATTTATAGCCATGGGAAAATGAGTTCTGCTGAATGTCAATCCTTCTTAAACTGTGACAATGTCCATTTTTTCAAACAAGTAAAACTTTTTGAGAAATAAGGCTTGCTATAGACTGCCAATAAATCTCACTAGAACATGAAAAATTTCATTAAACAAGCACTTTTAAAAATCTTTTCTAAATACCCAGTTTAATGGTTTCACAGAACTATCACTCTGAATGGATATTCTGAATCTTAAAAATTGCCTTCGAGTATTAGTCATCCTACTTTTTGGTTTTTTTTTCAAACTGTGGTGTAAAGTGTCACTGAAAAAAATGTGAGTTCTGTTGCGGATGTTCTGTATATGACAATGATGACAAATGATTCTGTCTCATTACCATAATCCATGGTACTCTAGGACTCCTATAAGGGTTAGGTCCTATAAATGTAATATTTTATAAATACAGTGGAATAAAAAATACAGATTTATATTGATTAATTAAAAACTATACCACAGTATGTTGCCACGTTCTAAAAGCAGCTTAGAAATTATGGTGGGGAAGAAAAAGGTGCCCGAGAAAGTAGAACTGAAATGCTAAGTTGGGACTCTCAGCACTGATCTAAGAAGGTGGTGATAGAGTTAAGGTAAGACTTAGGGTATCAATCACAACAGGAAAAAGTTAGAATTAAATCTTTTAAAGAACCATTGTGAGAGAGGCTCATTTTGAAAATGTTAGAATGAAAATTAATAGACAAAATGTCAGGTCCAAAACTTTAGAATAATCTTTGTGATACTTACTTGGGTCTCAAAGCCTTTCAGTTCACCTCCTCCTCATTATTTTTTGTAACAAAAGGAGTTATTTTTTACTGTTAGTGTTTCCATGCAACCATCTTTGACTGTTAAAGCCAGAGATAGATCTGTCAGAGCTGTCAATATCTTTCTGTGTTTGGGATTTCAGTCTTTCATCTGAACATATAAATGTAGAGCATTTGTGCTTGGCACTTTTGTTTTTTCATGAGCATAAATGCAAAAGAAACTGAGCTAGAAATGGCAGCTACAACTCTTCTGACAAAAAAAAAAAAGGTCCAATTTTTAAAAGAGGGAAATGTTTGGGGCATTAGAGGTTTTGTGACTCTAGCAATATGTTTCTCTTTTCCAAGTTACTACTCATTACTGTCAATCAGCATTCTATCCTTAGAACCCTAGAATTCTGTCATCTGCATTTCCAAATGCAAATGAAAAAAAAACATGCCTTTAAAATTCAATCTTCAAATTCACTTTAATTAATTGTAATGTTTTCATTTTTCCTACATTGGAATCTAAGTAAATGCAAGCAATGGGGAATACTCACCTAGTTGTAATTTAAGAAATGAAAGCTCAAATCTTTTGAGGTAACATGGCAATTTGTCCTGTCAGGAGATTGCTGTGAGCTGTGGTCCACTCTTTAAGGGAAATGAATGAGGGCCACTGAGCATAGAAATAGACAGACTCCATGAAGAACCAACAATTGTATGATGAGAACATTAAATTTTTTTCCATTTTATCTCCATAGATTCTTCTTCCTTTAACAAACAGTAATTGAGTTCTATTCAGTTACTATACTAGGTCTGAGGTATAATGGTGAACGAGTCATAGTCCCAGCCTCAAAGAGATTATGGCCTGTGAAGGAGCACTAGACAAACACTAGTGTGAGGTTCTCTGTGCCTTTACTCCCTGCTCAGTCCTTGAAGGCAGAGAGTCTATTAACATAATGATAAAGTGCAGTCAGTTTTCAGGAAACAATAAAAAAACATTGCAAGAAGTTTTGTCTGTTAGCTATTTCATTTTGAAGGCTGTGAGAGACCTAGAGCTTTGTGTTGACTGAATGACAGAGGTTAGTTTGTGAGAATATATGAGTCCTCTTACATTCATGAACTAAAGAACTAATGATCAAACTACATCACTGTCTGGCTCAAATTCCTCAATGACGTGCCACTGCAATGGAAATAAAATACAGACTCCTTCCATAGTCCTGAATACCTCTCTGAACTCCACTGTTTCATCCCTGTGATTAATTTTGCTATCACAAGAGCCTCTTTCTGCTTTTAAATATGCCAAGCTTGTTCTTATGCCAAGATACTAGTATATTCTTTTAGCTTGAAAATCTCTTTCTCCAGATCATTGTGTAGCTGCCGTCTCTTCACCATTCAGGCCTCACTTCACAATTCTCTAAACTGAAATGACACCCTGTCATCCAGTCTCCCTGGATTCCAGTTAGTCTACCAGAATTTCTCATTTGGCTGCTTTTAGCATTTACCTGTACATGAAATTATGTATGTTTGTATGTTTATTGAATATCTCATAATCCTCTGGGCATTTCATTTCTTCACTGCATATTCCTAGAGCCTCAAGCATTGCCCCACCTTATAATGGGTCTTTAGAAAAATATTTGCTGATTAATGCACTGACTTATTTCAAGGATTTTCAGAACTATGAAAGGAGGATGGTCAAGAAAGTTTCTATGGGCATAAGTGTTGGGTAAAACCAAAAAAATGTATGTTAGTATCAATATAACTTCATTTGTATATACGGACTAAAGAAACGAGTCATATATGGGTTAAGCAGTTCAATATAAGTGCTACAAAGGGAGTATGTCAGAATTTGAGAGGCGAGAAATACCCAAAGAGTACTGCCATTGTAGTTGAAACTTCAAAGATAAGTAAGATTATAGCTAGATTCAGAAAGAGTAAGACATGAATGGGAAAGGGTGCTTAAACAACAACAAAATAAAATGGTATGTACAAAGCCCAAAGAGGTTTGAGATCACCTAAGCAAAAAAAAAAATCAAGACATTAAAAAGTGTAAATCAGAGAGTAATGGCATTGTATTTGCATGATAGATAAACGAAAGAGCTGAGACTGAAAGCAGGGTACTGAGTTACAGAGATGTTGAAGAAATCCAGAAGAAAGATTTTAGCATTCTTAAACATGGGTAGATCCATAGGGAGGGGATAGAATTTAATGAATGAGGAGATTAACAGTGTTACAGAATCAATAGACCTTGATTGATTAGGTATAAGAGAAAACAAAGGAAGTAGTTTTATTCCAATTTTTCTTATTAGGCATTTGAACATGTGATGGCCCAGTCACTGACATAGAAAATCTTTGAGGAAGGGCAGGTTTCAGTATTGAGTTTAAATTGTCTGAGGAGCAGCCAAATGCAAATCTCCAGGAGACTGTTGGCTATGACACGCATGTCTGGGAAGATACATCTGTGAGTTACTACAATACAGATGATAGTTAAAGTCCTGGTAATGAATAAGGCCGTACAGTAATAGAACACAAAGGGACAAAAGAATAAAAACTGATAGAACCTCATGAAACACCAATATATTAATATAATACATGTAAAGGAGAAAATAGCTAGTTATGATGCTTCCTTAGAATAGCCAGAAAGATAGGAGGAAACAAGTATGACATCATAAAAGCCAATGGAAAAAAATTAGGAAGAGTAACTACCCAAAAGTGTCAAGTGCCAGGGGAAAAAACCAAATTGGATTTCCGAAGTGCCCCTGACAGTTAGTAAAGCCACTGGTTACAATCAGGAGAACGTTTTCATGGAGTGGAGATGAAAGTGGGTAGAAGACGGCAGAAATCTGAACAGGAAATGAAAGGAGGAATATGACCATGATGAGTGGAGACAATCCTTTAAAAAATTATAGCCATTGTTGTGAGGTGAGTTAAAGATAGAAGCAAAAAGAAAGATGGAGAAATACTGTGCTTATGAGGAAAAGTAACGGAGGCTATTTAAATGCTGAGTGGCAAGCGTGGTTTTGAAGATATAGGAAGAAAAGATGATTGATGGGGCCAGATTACTGAGGTGGTGGAAGAAATGGCTGTATAAGACTGAGATAACTTATAAGAAGGGAAACTTCTTTCTCACAAGAAGATTATAAAAAGGAAAGAATATGTGTAAAACAAGTAAATTATAGCTGTGTGTAATAGGAGAGACAAATAACCAGGAGGACACGGGAGAGTGACAGATGGTATTAATGACATGAATTTTTCAAAGCATCGGTCTATGTAAGTCTGTAATTTCCTTCAGCGGGACTCAATTGCCTGAATATAGAAATTTAAAGAAATGGTAGCTATATTGGTCAAGCTATGAGGTCTTCTTGGGTATTCAAGTGAAAAGTAAAGTAGCAAGGCAGAGACACTGATTGGAAATTGTCATTACATAATCTAGAATAAATAGGAAATAAAGAACAAAGTAAATGTCAAAGTAGAGGGGAGTTAACAGGCTGGCAAAGTTCCAGAGCTGAGTATTCTGACTTATCTTACTTCTTCTTCCTCTTTTTTCTTTTTGGTATGCAGGTAGCTCCCTGGCTGGGAATCGAACCCAGGCCGCAGCACTGACAGCGCCAGCGCCGAAGCCTTAAGCCACTACACCATCAGGGAAAGCCCATCTTACTTCTTTTTCTCTATTTTTCATTCATTCCAACAGTTTTACCCCCGTTCATCCATAGAAGTTTTTCCTATGAAAAGCCCTCAAGATTTCCATCTCAGCAAGTATCAGTGAATGTGTTCTCAGTCCTTATCTTCCTGATCCCCGAGCAGCATTTGGCACACGTTGACCCATCTCTTTCTCGAAATTCTTTTCCTACGTGGTTTCCAGAACACCCCGCACCTTTGGATGTGCTCCGACCTTATACGCCACTCCTCAGTATCACTCTTCTGCTCTAGCCCCTCTTAGAATGATCATTTTGAAAGCACCCAGAGCTGAATCATTGAACTTTTTCTTATTCCCTAAGTGATTACATCAAGTCATAAGGTTTTAAATATTGCCTATCTTATTATTTTTTTGGTGATGGTGGTGGGGGATGGTTGCCTGGCCAGGAATCGAACCCAGGCCACAGTGTTGAGAGCGCCGAACCCTAGCCACTACACCACCAGGGAACCCCCTATTATTGTCTATCTTATGATAGTTCCCAAATTTATATGGTCAGCACCAATTTCTTTTTATTCTCACTCTCCCAACACTTAAAGTCTTTTTTTTGATGTCCAAAAAGCATCTCAAACTTTCGCTATGTAAGACATATTCTAGATTCTTAGTATCAATGCCATTCCTCCTTCATGTTTTTTCATTTGATAAATAGCACACTAATTTCCAAGTTGTTTAGACTAAGAACTTAGCAGTGATCTCTGAGTCTTTTCTTTGTCTTACATCTCATATCCAAACCATTACCGCATCATACTGGTATTTCCAGCAATATGTATCAAGAATTCTACTTCTTTAAAATCCCAGTATGAGTTATTATCCTCTCTCCCTAATGTTTCTGCAAAAAATATTTTAACTAACTGTTCTCTTTCCATGTTTGTCCTTCCAATATCTATTCTTCCCCTAGCTACCTGTGATCTTTTAGAAACAGAAACTTGATCACATCTATTTCCTGCTCAGAACTTTTCAAAGGCTTTTCAATACACTTAGAATAAAATCCAATTTTTTTCTCACATACTCCAAGGTTTGCAATGATTTTGACATTGAACAACTCTTAACTTTGTCTTCTACTACCTTTCCTATCAGTCACCCCACTTCTACCACACCAGCCAAATTGTGGTCTTCCTTAACATGTCTCAACTTCTAAGTCTTTACAGTGACGTTCACATTGCTCGTCATGTGCTTCTCTCAGTTATTCACATCACTTGTTCATTCACCTAATTCAGGTCTTGAGTGAAATTTCAAAGAAATTTTCCTCTTTCATTCAAAATGGTAGATTGAATTATGCATCTCAACTTTTCACTCCATTGTATTAATTTTATACACCTACAGCTTTACATGGCCTTATGGTGGGCAGAGAAATATGTCCTGTCCCCTTGATTTTGAGTCTGGTCATAAGACTTGCTTTAACCAGGGCAATATTAGCCAACTTGACAAAAAACAAAGGCTCAGAATGTTATTGCCCAATACGCCTTTTCCTTGAATTCCTACCTTTTGTCACGAGCTCAATAGACGCTGATTTAAGGAGACTGAAAAACATGGAGAAGAACTGAACCCAACCTGAATCAGGGAGCCAAGCCCAGCCTAAATTACCAAACTCCAGCCAACCCACAGATACTTGTGTTATAAGTCACTGAAATTATGAAGTTATTTTGTTTTGCAACAATAGTGCAGCAAGAGCTAATAATTATATACTATTTAAAAGTGCCACACTTATCCCATCACTTTCTGTACCATTTCTCTGCTAGATATTTTGATATCACTCATTTCTACCCCAAATTATAATACAGTTTTATTTGCTTCCCTCCTTAAAATATAATGCTTTTGAGGAAATAGTCTGTACATTTTGTTTAGCATCTTCTTTCCAGTGCCTAGACCCTGGTGTATTGCAGTATAGGCATTTAACAGATATTTGTGACTGATTAAATGATGCTATAGAGGAATCTGAATAGTAAAGGTTATGATGAGGTTGAAAAATGCACTAATAAAATTAACCAAATAAGTGAGTTGGCATATTTCAAAGCTGGAGTCAGTAAGCCCAATTTTGAATTTGACATTGTAAAGGCAGAAGAGGTTTAGGTTTCTAGATTGCATGACAGAAAGACAGTGTGAGTAAAACTTGTACTGCCTACACAGGGGCACCCCCTATACTCCCCAAACCTCTGATATCCACCAAAATGTCAAATAATACCCTGTAAGTATTCTTTTAGGTGCCCATTTGTACAGAATTGGATGCAGCAATTTCCAAATGTGAATAGGCAGGATAAAGTTTTAATAAAGTATTAAAGGCATCACAAATAGAGAACTAACATAATAATTAAGTGGGGAAAGGTTTCTATAAGAGAAAGAGAGCATTTGCGACTATAAAAGAGGGGTTAAAATTATTTGAATTTGTCTATTAATGTTAACAAGTAATTTGAGTCTCAGGAAAACTTCCTCTTCTTATTGAATAACATTTGACAAAGTTACCACCTCAAAACATTAGTTTGCATAATGGATCTTCCAGTGTTCTTAAACTCAAATGTCAATTGGCAGGTAGCATTTAACATTTTAAAATGCCTTGAAACATGGGATTTGTTCATTATTCCTCCATTTTTCTGTGTTGTTACTATTTTCTTCTTCGAACAGTTCATTTTCCTGAAGGCTATCTAATTAATGGCCAAACATTGAGTACATGCTTTGCATTAGAGTGACACAAAGTCTATTAATTCTGACAGTAACTCCTTAACATTTTTATGCCAGTGCATAACCTCATGAACTCTGACTGCAGTTAGAATGAATCTGCCCCAACCCTTTTTTCATACGCTGTGCCTCTCCAACCAAGTATTAAAGTCCTAGAACAGAGGTGCCAATTGCTCAGGCTTTGGTCCACTGTCCACTGTGCTGGAAGAACAGGGCATAGTCGTCATGCAACCACATAGAGAAAAGCCCCCCAAATCAAATGGGGTTGCTTCTCCTGAAAGAAGGGAGATAACTGCACAAGACCCCAAAACAATGAATGTGCACCCTTCTCACAGAACTCACAGTCCTTGCCGATTGCCATAACGCAGCATTCTTCAGAGATGAAGCTTATCAAGTTTTACTCACTCTGGCTGATTTTCTCATGAAGATGCATTTCAAGCAGTTCAACTCTCAGATATAACAAGGCACAAAATATTTCCTTAACTTGTAGTTTTAATGAAGATGAAAAAGTAATGTCTGGAGACTACATAAAACAAAACCCTGGCTTCATACATTTTACTTTTTTTTTAAGTAAAGGAAATTATGGAGGGGTGTGTGTGTGTGTGTGTGTGTGTCTGTAATCACACATATATAATTCTGCAAATAAATATTTTCAAAAGTATGTACTGAAAAAAATCAGTGTAAATATTTTCAATGGAGTTCTGATACAAACATTTATTGTCCTTCATTGCTAACCCACTGCTGACTGGATGATAGTTGTTAACCACAGTGCATCAAAGCTTCTCTACTGTGGTTCAATTTGGGTTCCTAGTGCCTTTTCTGGTTTGGTGGTCATTTTCAGTGTATCTTTCACCAGAAATTTAAATACTGGATCTTTACCAATTGAAGTATATGGAAAGCTTTACTTCTTTCCTGTCTCTCATGAATCTTTAGGTACTTGCTTTATTTATCAACAGAAACAAATCTGTGACACTACAGTTTTGACTCTGTCTCTAGCCTGAGCAACCTATGGTCAACACTTTAGCATGCCAAGTAGTCTCGGTAAATCGTTTAAAAATCTTTTGAGAGGGTAGAATATTCACTTCTACTTGAGTTTCAGGTTTAAAAGTAAATGTACCACTTGGCAAGCCCATAACACATTCAACAAATAATGCCATCAAGTACTTTCCTGATCACAGTACTCAGCAGTAGTATTGGTTAATTAACCTATTACCAATATTAAATGACTTATATATTGTCTGTTATCAACAAATACTATATAAGTTATTTAAAGTATAAAAACATGTTAGGCATTTCTCCATTTTTTTTCCAAATTTGCTCATGTAACCTTCCTTTTAACATTTAATAGGTCTGTCAAAGCTAACCTACATAACAATTTTTTTTTTGCTTTTTGGTATGTGCGTAGCTCCCTGACTGGGAATCGAACCCAGGCTGCAGCACTGACAGCGCCAACACCAAAGCCTTAAGCCACTACACCATCAGGGAACTCCCCTACATAACAATGAAATTCAAGACAGTATATAACTACACAATAACATTATCTGATGGAATCAACTTCTCTAAGAAACAAAAAGGAGGAAGTAAGACAGACATACACATTAGGAACCTACTATCAAGGTGATTTTCCATGTATAATATAGCTTATTTTGTTTATACAGTCTTAAATGTTTCATGTATAAAATGTAACTGGCTGGATTAGATGTGTTATGATTTACCATAGGATTTAACCTATTAGTTTAAGTAATCTAATGTCGACAAAAATTTTATTTTAATTGTAGTACATGGTTGACCTTATCTTTTTCCTTTGCAAACATTAGACTGTCTCTTTGGTAGGATCTTAAATCATATCTTAAAATTATAACATGTGATAACATTTGACACTTGTTGGTAAGGGAATAAACTTATTTTAAAATACAAAAATAAGTAGAAAACCATGCCAAATTCTGCAAATATTCAGTACAGCATGATTTTCAAGACAGTATTAAATACAAAATAGATGTAAATTATTCCCAAGATTAGGTGATATAAGACAAAGAATTCTGATGTGTACATTCTCAACTTTTAGTAAAACAAGAGCTTACAAAAAATAAAAATACAGGTGGAGCAGTTAAAAGTAAAGTATCTTATGTTGATGATTTTTCATGTACAAGGATGTGTATTGTAGCATTAATACTAGTTATGGATGAGACAAATGTCCAAACTAGGCGCATTTGTAGAATTGAATCTTTAAGAACTTTTAATAATATATGTGGTTTAGAATAATGATAATTATAGGAGAAAACATTTTTAAGTATAAAAGTGAGAAAAAGAATAATAAAACTATTTTTACACCACCAGTATTTACTAAAAAGATTACATAACACATAGTAACAAAGACTGAGGGAAAGTATATCAAATAATCAAAGATGTTTATCTCTGTGATGGGGATGTATTAATATATGACTTTCATTTCTAATATTTTCTTAATTTTCTATATACATGTAATATGCTGGTATGATAAGAAAGCTACAGAGCACATTATAAAGCAAATAAATCCTTTCAATTTTAATTTTTAAATGTTATACCTACATAATGAGGTTTATACAATGCAATAAAAATATATTAAAATTATTTATAAAATAAATAGTCTAAAAATGTTCTACTTTGTATATTAGATTAAATTTCCCTTATGACACAAAACCATTCATTATATTCAAAGTAATATTAATGTTAGCACTTCTAAATATATACCTTCCCAAAAAACTGGGTGAGAATATCATTATTTGCTTTATAGATGTTAAAATGTACTAAATACAAATCATACAATATACCTGTGATTTTCCTTAATGAGAACTAACCAATAGACAAATCCCCAAGTTACCTTTAAGCACATTATTAATTTTTTTTGTGGTTAAAACAGTTCAACACAGAATGTTGAATTTTCAAAAAAGCTGGCAAGAGAGCATTATTTTAAAATTATTTTTAAAAAAATTATTTTTATGGTTCTTTAAAATTAACATTTCTTCTCCAAAATATAAATGTTTCAATCTGGAACCATTTAGATGCAATCAATAAGAACCCCTCACAACTTGGAAAAGCAGCCTTTATTCATTGGATTCCAAGCCCCTTTCTGAGAGTCTAGAGTGGAAATCGGAGGACAGCTCCAGATGGGGGAAGCACCCCATTTGCTTCCCAAAGGCCTTTGATCATAGGTTATCTTCAAGTCTTGATTCTTTCTCTGTCATCAAATTGATGATATCTGTTTTTCTACATACTTGATAGCCCTAACACAACATGTTCTTAGATTTTAAATGTTCATGTATACTGAATCTCAATCCCAAATTCTAGGACTGAAAAACTGATTTCCACAGCTTGTGATAAGGTGGAGCTTGCAGATATGCATGCAGAACATTTGAATGATATTTGCTATGAAATGATGACCAGTGGGCAAAAGCAGAAACAATGCATCTATATGTGTGTTTGTGTGTATATGTGTGTATACACATACATATAGAATACATATATACCTTGTATGTAAACAAAAGTACCAACAGTTAATATACACCTTAATATTTTATAATTGAAGAAAATATAATTATTTCTCTAAATTCTCACTCTGTAATTGTGCTTGCAAAGATTTTAGAGTTAAGAAATAAGAACAGTTAAAATATGGCTGTGGAGTTATACTGCCAGATTTTGAACTCTGACTCAACCATTAATTAGCTGTATAAACTTTCAGTAAATCACTAATCTCTCTGTCCCTTAATTTCCTTATGTGCTAAATAAAGGTAATGACAGTAATAGGATTGTTCTGAGGACTAACCGAGTTACTATATGAAATACTTAGACTCTAACTTCTGGCAATAGAAATGTACTACATTTTAGTTATTAAAATTTTGCCGGATACTTTATTTACAAATAACTGAGGCCCCAACTTTGGTAGACATGGACTACTAAAATACACATTGTTGTGACTGTAATGTTGATGTCATGAAAGTGGTTTAATAAAATAAATTCTACAAGAATCTTCTGTCTCAATATAGATATTAATTATAAAGTAAGTATGTTTGTAGAAATTATCAGCACAAATATAATAAATCATTAAATGC
Source organism: Lyroderma lyra (assembly GCA_004026885.1). Classification (NCBI taxonomy): domain Eukaryota; kingdom Metazoa; phylum Chordata; class Mammalia; order Chiroptera; family Megadermatidae; genus Lyroderma; species Lyroderma lyra. Next base: position 92,430 of record PVJL010004381.1, read on the forward strand.
TTTACTGATTTACATTTTTTTATTATAAAATACATACTAATTTCAGACAATTTGGGTAATAAGCTAATATATAATTAAGTAGTGAAAAGGATAACTGACAATTTCATCTCTCAGAGAGATAAACTGTTACATTTTCCATTTAGTATTTTACTTATACATATTTATAATTGAGATCATTGTACATACAAGTTTCTCTTGCTTTTTTATTTAATGTAAAATAAATATTTAATAAAATAAAATGATAATTAACATAATCACTGTATAATCATATTTTCCATGGGTTTGTAAATAACCCAACTTATGAAATGTTTAGTATCTAGATAGTTTCTAGACTGCCATGACCACTTTGAAGTCATGAAATTAATGAAAATATTTACATACTCTAAACAGTTATTTATTTCAAACAGCTAATTTAGAGGGCCTAAAAGAGTACATTAGGCTGCATGACCTAGCTTGTTCACATGCTGAAAGGTTCCTCAAGGACTTCTACACACAATATCCCTCATCCTTCCTACCCACTTCCTGACCTTTTACACTGTATCACACATAATTTCTATTCAGAACATTGATTATCTCTTCCAATAAGATTTTACACAAATATAATTTTACACATACTTAATAGTCCCAGGACATTCCTATGTGAAGGGAGGGTTGATTAGAAGAGTAAAAATCTTCATGCTATAGACTTCACTGACATGTTTATATATATATATATGTGTGTGTGTGTGTGTGTGTGTGTGTGTGTGTGTGTGTGTGGTGTGGTGTCTTAATTTCCTGTCATTGTTATAATCACTGCAAACTTGATGGCTTAAAACAACAAAAATTGATTAATGGCTGTTTGCATTCTGGATTCCTGGCCTTTCCTCCATCCCAAAACCACATCATTCTAATCTCTGTTTCTTCTATTGCCTGTCTTCTTTGACTCTTAACTTCTGCCTCAGAAAGACCTTTGTCTTTGATTGGTTTACCTGCATAATCCAGGATAATCCCCCCCATCTCAAGAATCTTAATTTAATCACATCTGCAAAATCCCTTTGCCATAAAGGGAAAATTCAGAGGTCCTAGGGCTTAGGAAGTAGGTGTATTAGAGGGTCCTTATTTAAATACACACACACACACACACACACACACACACACACACAGTGCCAAAAAATGTATATACATTTTAAGAAAGGAAAAAACTGTGTTGAAATTGTAATACTCAATGTGTACCAAAAACAAAAGATGAATACAAGTTACATTTGACTTCTGTAGTTACAATCAGTTTTACTAGACTGAAACAAGTGTTTTAGGGCATGCTCTGTCTGGAAGCTGTGGAAGCTAAAATAAAAAAATACTTTTCTCTTACTTCCTAAGTTCTTCCAGGTAGGCTAATAATCAAATGAATAGAAACAGATAAACAGGAGAAAATAAAAATTTAATATGTACACAGGGGGAAGCATAAAAATTCTAAAGACAGGGTGGCTGGCAAATTGAGTATAGGTGACATTTTGGACAAAGGAGAAGGGGGGTTGACTAAGAGTCTGAGATTTCAAAGAAAATAGGCGATTTACAGTGGTTGAGGAAGACCTGAACATACATGCATGATAAGATCTTGCTTCAGTAGGACACTGGGGTGATCTGGTTGCCAGGCCCCGCCTGGAGCCTTCCTCCTTACCATACCAAATCCAAATTAGGCTACAGTGGACATCCTAAGAGTTCCTTACTGGAGCACATCTTTCCAACTGAGACTCTTAGGCAGGAAAGCAGGAAGAATCAAAGGTTCTCCCTGAGTTTTTGTTTCTTATTGCCAGCTTAAAATCAAGATCTAAAAGGCAGTTTTAGAGGCAAAACTTTGATCCTCTTCAGAGATCTAGGGGAGAATCCTTGCCTTTTCCAGGTTCCGGACATATTCCTTGGCCTGTGGTTGTATCAGTCCGTTCTCTGCCTCTATCTTCTGATCGCTGTCTCCTCTGTGTGTGTACCCCTCCAAGACTCAGCCTTTCCCCCAGATAACAACCCTCAAGGCAGCAGAGGACAGTAGCCCTGACCTGACTAACAGTCTCAAGGTCTGGACATCTGGCTGGCTAAAGCTAACATCTTGACCTAAGCTATGTTTCAACCTCTGAGCCCTAAGGTGGACCAACCTCCTGGCTGCTTTCCCATGAGATCAGACAGAAGGACACTGGAGCAGACCTCAGGACTGTCCCCAAGACCTGAAGAAATGATTTATTACCTTTACCTCACCTCTCATCAATCTGTTCCCAGCACGATCCCAAACCCTCTAACCCACGGCACTTTTTTATCTTGCCCTGTATGACCTGTAACCTACATGCCACTGGTTCTCAAGCATTAGCTTCCCACCTCCGGGTTGGCCAGTTTAATATTAAACTATGTGTCTTTCTATATTGCAAGCTCCTGCTCAGGCATTTCTTGGGCCAGTGCTCCCAGGCAGACAGACTCAAAAACAATGGGATCTGGTAAGAGTAGCACTACAGGAGAAAATGTTACTAATAGTACTAAAGAATACCATACATTCCACATATATGTAGCATGTTTGTTTTAGGAAAAAAAGATTTCCAATGTACTCAACAACCAACTCTGGGAATTAGAAACTTCTGATGACTATAGATTTTAAAAACACTGGAAAACTATGCTGTAGTTATGTGCATTAATCATTTGCTTTTCAATAAAAAAAATCTTGGTTATTTTAAAAATGCACTTCTTTGTTTAAAAATAACAGCAAACTCTTTTCACCTAGTCAAATACTTTATATCATAAAATATAAAAATTTCCAAATCTAGTCTATAATATCATAGAATATGTCATTATATTCTAATAATATCATACTTTTTATTTTATTATTTTTAAAAAGCCTAGTAAGTAAAATTTATCCTTTCCTGCATATATATGTTAGAGTCTCCATATATTTATTTACCTCATAGAGCTATGGTGTTTTTTATTGTGAGAAATTCAAGTACCTCAGCACATGATGTATCCTTTGGATATCTCTGTAGCCAGTAAGAGTTACAAAAGAACTTGTTAAGATTTGCCAGGCCCATTCCCGAACACCTCAGTGGTTTTCTTCTACAAAAACAATGCCAAAAAAATGACATTTTAAAACAGATATTAGAATGTGTCTGAGATAATAAGACTGTGATATTCTGACAAAGGCAGCGCAGCTTGAAACAGTGGGGTCCCTCCATCTTTTCCCCTCCCTCCAGATGGATTGCAAGTGTCTCTAAGAGGGTGTTGGAACAATTGGTGGAGCATACGCAATGCGATGCTTGGTCAAGGGAAAAACAATTTCAGAGTATTATCACATTTAAAATGTTCATGAGGATACATTAGATTTAGGTCTTTATTTCTGCCAATTTCTCCCAGGTCTGTGCATATTATTCATTCTAATAAAAGAATAAACCAAGTCGTAAGTCTATTTCTTGATACAGCTCTGGCAATTAATATTCATATTCACCTTAGAGACATTTTTCCCCACTGCAGGAAGTCATTTGCTGACATTTCGATGGAGAGATTAGCAATTATAGACAATTGGTATCTAAATGAGTTGTGACAGCCGGCAGAAAAACTACTGTTTTAAATTTTTCTTTCATACACCAAATCATTTCATTACTTAATTTTCAATGACACATTTAATGGCATTTTTCATCATGATAAAAGTTACACAATCCAGAAATCCATGGTCTTTTGACATGCCATGTATTTTGACATAAATCAAAAAGCCTATTAAATTTTTAATTCACACCACGTTGTGGGTCTCTAGTTCATTGTTTTTTTATCATTGGATATCTAAAATACACAAGCTCTCTTCAAAATATTTGAAAACTCTTGGACCTTTCTGAAACAACATGTTTGATGGTTATTTATTTTGTAAAGAGATTGAGGAAAGTTTATGCACTAGAATCCCCTGGAGATGAGAGGTAATGTGAGCATTTGAAAAATCCTTCTCACTGCAAGATTGTCTCCAGGGGGACTCTATTGTAGTATACAAGCTTGAGTACAAATTCCAGCATTATGTATCATAAGAATGGTTCCATATCAGGAGTGAGACTTTTAAGTGGTTATAAAACTATCTAAATTATTAGGAGGAGACCTGCCACAACAGATAGAGCAAAATTGGAATTAATTAGAGGAAGGTTTCACATGTTTTGTAAAGCCTTTCTCTGGCTATTACTCCTTGCAAATATTCTCAGAAAGTGAATATTTACCCAGGAAGCTGAGAAAGTCAGATGAAATTCGGGAATTTAAGTAAGCCACTCTATATCCTTATACCAGTAGTGCCTCACAGAAGCCACTCGGCCTAGGGGTCGGTGAAGGCTGAATTCAACAAGACCTATGCCCTGGACTGGAGCTGTGTCAGTCTGATGCAAAAATTACTCATTGGATCTTGGGCTTATGTTTGGTGGCTCATTTAAAATATTTGAACTAATCCTAGAATGAGGAACTTAAATCACAACCCTTGCACTACATTAAGAGTTTACCTTCTTTGTTGAACACATAATCCTTGGACTGTCACCTAGTAATCACAAAAGTTGTTGAAGCTAATGAAAGTAGAATCACAGCCTTTGGCAGGAAATGAACTATTTTATATTAGGTGGACCAGAGAAATAAGGAAGTTTATTGTATGACTTACTAGAGTGAGTAAATTAATTGGAAAATTTCAGACTGGAAGTTGGACTTCAATCCATCCTTGACTGACATAAGCTTCTTTATGAAACTGAAGTCTTTACCCTTAGGGAAAAATTAGTTCATCTTGGCAGACACTTGGACTGATAAAGAATCCTATTCTAAATGTAAATTGGTACAGTCACTATGTAAAACACTATGAAGGTTCTTCAAAAAAATTAAAAATAAGGAGTTCCCTGGTAGTGTAGTAGCTAGGCTTCGGTGCTCTCAATGCCATGCCCTGGGCTCGATTCCCAGCCAGGGAACCTGCCCCCCCGCAAAATAAATAAATAAATAAATTAATTAATTAATTAAAATAAAAAAATAGATCTACCTTATGATCTGAAGGAAATAAAAACATTTTCTCAAAAAGATGTCTGTACCCCTATGATCACTGCAGCATGATTTACAATGGTCAAGACATAGACACAACCTAAGTATCCCTCAATGGATGAATGGATCAAGAAAATGTGGTATATACATACAATGAAATATTATTTAGCCATAAAACAAGAAAATTCTGCCTTCTACAACATCATGCAATGACTTGGAGGGCATTTTGCTAAATAAAATAAGCCAAAGACAAATGCTGTATATTCTCACTTATATGTAGAACCTACAAAAAGTTGACTTCATACACATAGAGACTAGAATGGTGGTTACCAGTGACTGGGAGATTAGGGAAATTGGGCAGATGTTAATCAAAGGGTACAAATTCCCAGCTACAAGATAAATAAATTCTGATGATCTAATGTACAGCATGGGTACTATAATTAACAATAATGAATGATATACTTGAAAATTGTTAAGACTGTAGATCTTAAATGTTATCATCACATGCAAAAAATGGTAATTATGTGAGGGGATGAAGGTGTTTATTCAGCTTACTGCAATAATTATTTTGCAACATATATGTATATCGAATAATTACATTGTATGTCTTAAATTTGCATATGTTATATATCAATAAAGCTGGGAGGGGTAAAAAATTCTTAACATATAAATGACAAAAAAGAACACTGTTACACTTCATTTAATAAAACAGTAATCCCTTGAGGCTAAATAGCTAAAAGGCAACAGGCTGAAAACAATTTCTCAGAGTTAAAACTCACAGAGATCCTAGCAGGGAATCCAGTGAGGGGACTGAGCAATTTAGAATTTAGAGTCATAGTTGTAACAAACTCCTAAAATATTACAGATGTAGGAGCCTTCAAAAATACAGAAAAAAAATATGATCAATGGACAATTCCATGAATATACTAAAAGCCATGAATTGTACACTTTATATGGCTGATTTTGTGTAGTATGTGAATTATATCTCAATAAAGTTGCTTTTAAAATGGAGAAACAATTACAGTTACTAGTGAATTGCAGAATATGGCAGTAGTGTTTGTAGTTGCAAAGCCTGAACTTTGGACACAAGTGACTCTGAAACAAAATTCAGTGTAGCAATGTTGAAAAATTAAGGTCAATTAAGAAAAATATGTTGCTACAGAGAAATATATAGTAAAAAATTACTGTAGAAATTGAAACTCATGAAATAATAATAAGACTTACATATTTCCTACATGGCAGATTCTATTCTAAGTGCTTTATATGTAATAAACAATTTAATTCTCACATCAATGCTATGAGGCAGGTACCATCATTATTTCCACTTTATTGATAAAAGAACTAAGGCACAGAAAGGTCACAATATTTGCTAAAAAACATGGAGTCAGTATGTAGAATAGCGAAGACTTGAGCTCTAACAGCCTGGTCCTAGAATCTTCCTTTAACTTTTGTACGTTATCTAAACTAACACTAGGCAGTGTATAACCAATGCTCAAAGTTCAATAACTTGACAAAATAGAAATTTATTTCTCACTCATATAAAATTTAATGTGGATTTTCCTGTTTCAATGCATCTTTCTTTCAATCAGTTGTTTAGGGACACATGCTGTGTCTTGTGGCTCTGTTAATCTTCAATATATGAATTTCAAGGTGGCTATGCTAATCTGCATCAAGCCAGACATTGAAAAGAACATGGAGATGGCAAATGGCAGGTTTTTATGGACAGTCCTGAAAGTGACACCACTCCCATTCATAGTGCATTGGTTGTACCTCTGTCATATAAGTACACTTAATTGCAAGGGAGACTGGGAAGTTTGACCTTGTTAGTTGTTTATACAGGGAAGCAGATAATGGTCAGTTGCTCAGTCTGTAGTCTCTGTCATTATGCTAAGCTTTCACTTGAGACTAAAGATCTATCTTGGAATAGGCCTCTTCTCTGAGGTGATCTATTTCTTTTGCTCCAAAATTAAGGTCATGCAATATGGCAGAAGCCATAGTTATAAGTTTGCTGGACTCAAAAGAAGCAGAGTGGGCACAGCAACCCGTTCATTTAGCAGAAGGCACATGAAGTGTCTATCTAATTGCACTCCTTCCCAGAGTGAGACTCAGACACAGGGACTGAGGCTTTGAGTCAAATGGTGACAAGAAGTGTGACCAGGACCCAAGCTAAGAATTTAGCCTGCCATCCAGATCATTTAAAATCTAGTGATGAGTTTTTGCTCCAGTCCCTTGGAATCCTCTGTGAGTTTTATTGACAGAGAAACCATTCTTTGACCGGCCAAGAATGGAGATCCCTATAGGTTAGGCATGATTGCTTCCCAAACATAAATTACTAGGGAGGAAGCATTTCTCCTAGAACATGACTCAGAGAAAATCCCTACACAACCACTAAGAAGGAGCATGAGTCAGAGAAATGCCAAGTAAATGCCATGCTTTTTCTATCCCTCAGATAAAAATATGCACAATAAAATTTACTAGGAAAATTGTGCTTTTATTTTTTGTTGAGAAAGAGAGAGAGAGAGATTTAAAAAATATATTTCCCAAAATTCTTGAGTGTCTGGAGAAGACAGAATACCTGAACAATGGGGAGGTTTACAAAGCATGAGTACTGGAGTTTGGAAAACCTCTGAATATGAGGGGTTCTTGGGTGACCAGCCATTCTGCTTTGCCCCCAGACCTGGGATTTGTTTTAAAACTAGGATAGTTCTGGGGAAATCAGAGTAAGCCAGTTACCTTAGACTCATTTCCAAGAAGGTATGAATGGGTTTGATGCTCCTGAGTACCTTACAATGTGACACTCCTTGTGATTAGATTCCTGGTAGAAGCAAAAGGCGAGGCAGGGTTTTGTCTCTTGGGTGGTGGGGCATGGATCCAGGTGCCTTGTGTAGGCACAGCACTAGTCAGAGGTTTGGTAAGGGGCCTCAGTTGTGAAACTGATAAACCTCAACCTTCGAGGTCCAGAAAAATCTCCATAAATACTTTCACTTAGGAGGTTCCTTCTCTTCCTATTTTGTTGCCAAAAGAAAAATACTGTAAAATTTTAAAGCAGATTCAGAGCAGTTACAACTCATCTTACTTTTAGCAATCATAGTCTCTTGGTTCCTTTTATTTCATTTATTTTCCTAATAAGTTCTCAAAAGTCAATAAGTAAATTTTTTTCTTTTTTCTTTTTTAGTAATCTGAAATGAAGTTAAAATGACTGGTAAATCTTTAAGATTACAAAAACAATTAGTTTAACTAGGTTTGGGCAAATATAACACCCACGTCCCTATTCATTGGAATGTTTCTTCTGTGTGTCCTCAAATTAATAAATTTTGATTTCCTAGGTTACTGAGTAAATTTGTCATCAAACCTCAATCAGCAATGATTTATTAAACATCTAATGTACACATTCCTTTAAATAAAAGCATATTGAGATGTTTTTAAATATGTCATTTTAGAATTCATTTTCCCCAAGTTTTGAAACAGGCTTTATTCCTATACAATTCAAAGACATATCTTTTTTTCTAAACAATAACTTATACCTGCCCTGTCTCAGCTACATTGAATGCACAAGGTTGCTGCTGTTTGAGCAGCCAGAGGAGAGTTACTGGGGCTGGTGGGGCAAAGGCAGAGGGGTGGCCACTTCTGACCTTGAGGAGTCCACAGGCAGGTGGCCAGTTGACAGGTGGCTCCCAGAGGAGGAGGGAAGAACCCTTCCTGGCTAAGACAGAGAATGGGGAGTCCCAGCCAGGGGTAGTCCAGGGACCTTGGGAGATGAGAATGGCCTTTCCCCAGCCACCATCCTGTCCCCGGTACCATCCCCAGCACAATCCCAGAAGTGACTTACGTTTCCGGCGCACATGATTGTCCGTCCTTGCACCTAAGTGCAGATCAGTGGCTTGAACCTGCCGAGCTATAGGAATGACAGCAACTGTCCACTGTCTGTGAAGCAAGTGTGGTGACTGTCTCCAGGGGCCCCAGGAGACAAGACAAAGGCTTTGCTCGTTGGGCCCATTCTCATGCCCTATGACACACCATGACCATTACACACAAGAACTGGACAGCAAGACATCCTGGTCCCCAGCAACTCACTCAAGTCTCTAGAGCTTCCTCCCCTTGGAAAAATGGCAGCTGCACGAGCAGATCCCCCAGCAGCTAGCTGCAAGCAGATGTTTCCTCAGCCACTGTGCACTACTTCTTTCTCTAGCAGACAACCTCAGAGCAGTGTGTTCTCACAGGAGAGGGTGGGAGGGGGCACACACGGAGACAACCTTAGATTACAAATGCTGCAGCTTGTTTTCAAGTTCCAGGGCTGAGGCTGGAACACTGTGGCCTAGGGGCAGGTCGTCCCCCAGCCTCGCACCCCACCACCAGGAACTTAGGCACTGGGACAGGGGAAGGCGTGCACTCCCAGTCCTCTAGCAAGCACGCTGCCCTATGATGTCACCCAATGTCCACCCTGGCACAGACACACATCCTGCTAGAAGAATCTCACCCGGCAGCATGCTTTCTGTCTTAAGCAGGAATAAGGACACAGAAACAGTATTGCATAGTTCTCTTAGAATTCCTCTTCAAAATGTCAAGTAACGAAGACCAACTGGACAAAATGCTGTGATACCCAATGCTCAACATAGCCAATACTCCAGGACAAACCCACAGGCTATGCCTCCTAACCACGGACCACTCAAAATTTATTTTGATAACAGCAAGTATTTACTGAAATGTAATTCTTCTCACTAAAGGCTTTTAACAGATTACCATGTAAAAGAATGCCAACATTTCAAGGTTTTGTCAGTATTTGAGACATATTAAGGACTAGAAAATACGCATCGTGCCTTGTATTTCTGAAATCTAAATCTTTTCATTGGTTTCTACCTTGAGTAACTTGAATGCTATTTTATCAAGTATAATTGTATAAAACTGTGACCTGAATGCACTGAGTTTTTATAGATACATCTGTGATTGTAAGGTAAAGAAATTCTGGAGTATTAATATAAATTATTTAAAGATCCATGTAAGATTTTATTTGAAAAACAAAGGTATTTCAGAGTTCTTCCTAGAGCAGTTAAGGGTTGACGGCTAAATTTTCCATTTTTAGCCACTCTGGGGAAAGAAGCTTCAATATATTGTATGTTTATTAACTTCTGGATATAAAACTTAACTTGTAGGTCCATCAGCATGATTTACTCTGATCCAGGAAGAATCATACCCTAGGTACATCCAATTTATAAGTACCAGGGCATAAATCAAACCAATCTGATTAACAATTAATTTGCCTTTCAAACCACATAAACTGCTAAATTTAAGGATCATACAGGTAAGAATCATCAAAGGAAACAAAGATTCACATTCATGAACATATTTTACAAAAAGAAAAAATCTAATTCAGTATTTGGAAGTGGAGAGGAAAAACAGACATGCAAAAATGTAAGAGCAATACATTTTAGGACTTTTCATGCCAGAAATGGGGCCAAATACTACCCAGAACAGGACCAGGTCCTGGGGCATAGAGTCTAAACTCCCAGCAGCAGGGTTAGGAGGACCAGGCAACGGTTGGCTGTCCCTGAGCCGGTGGTCTCTTCTATACTTTGTCCTGGGGAAGAAAGGTATGAGTTGTTTTGAAAGACTTTACGTTGCCTACAGATCAGGTCGGGGGAGGGGTGGGGGTGGCTAAGCAGGGGCAGTTCAAGGACAGGTGCACCGTCTGTAAGGAAGAAGCATTACTGTTTTTTATTGAGGGTGGGCAATTAGTCCTAAAAGTCCACGCATAAGCAGGACGTGGTGGCATCTGGTGGTCCTGCAGAAGTCGATGCCAAGCTCCAACATTACACATCCAGAAGCAGTCTACAGTTAGTTCCCCCTGGTCTATTAACTTGTAAAATACTATTTTCTTCCTCTCACTCTCTAGCCCACTGTAATGTAATTTAGGCCATCTCAGAATTTTTCTCCTGCCACCCAAGTCTTTCAGGTACAATGATATACTATTTAGAAGAAAAAATATTATCCATAACACAAAATGCATATTTGAAAATACAACTTTAATTGTATCTGAAAAATAAAGAACTAATAACAGCTTAAGATGTCTAGACGTTCAGGAGCCAAATCTCCCTTTCATGATGGGTTTGGAACATTTCCCCACGTTATAATCATATTCCTATAATTCTGTTGTTTTTACAAAATAATAAAGGTCAATAACAAACTGGAATGAGCTGCATTAGCAGTGGACCTTCAGAAACTTTACTTAACACCACTAGATTAAGGTCTTTTGAAAATGAATGGCTCACTGTTTGCTGACAGGAAAAGAGGATTGTCATTTCATTTGCTCTATTTGCATTTTCGAAATTCCCACAGCTGAGAATGTGTTGCTTTCAAATTCAAATAAACAGATGAAGCATAGCTTTCTCATCCAATATCCATTCTATTCCTTCATGGACTCCTCTTTCTAAATGGCACGTCACATTAGTACCTTTTTCTCTTACACGAAAGAAAGGCATTGACGTGTCAGAAATTCACTGCTGATCCATAACCTCAGTGATCAGAAAACAGAGCCCTAGTAACTTAGGGGTTTTACACCTGCCTCTAATTTAATCACCTACTGTGACTGTTGCTCAACACCAAAATAACTCAAGTAGTCTTCATCTGGCAGGAAAAAAATAGAAATTTTAAAAAGGAAGCTTACTAAGAGAATTTCAACCGCTTAGACACATTTCTAAGAAAAAAATAACTTAAAAGTTATTTTTCAAGTGATTAACGTTGATTAATTCACAACTAAAAGATCATTTGCATAATTTTAGAATACATAATTAGTTCCATGATTTGCTGAACATTTTAGACATAAAGAGTTTAGTTTTTTGAGGTTTTCTCCCCTGAATCAATTTACTATTTATACTCATACTTAATGTAGCTGAATCAAGGTCCTAATGGTCTGAGTGATATTGGGTATAGAGAGCCCAGACAGTGGAGATTAGAACATGGGCTTTGAGATCTCAGATCTCAGTTCCAATGTTGACTCTACCACCTACTATTTATCTTATCCCTACATTAATAGTAATTTTGTCATAATAATGTCTTTCAGCATTTTTATTATTGCCATTATATAAATGTTAAGGTCATGATGAATTCATAGAACACTTAGTATTTTATTTAGTCTCACAAATTGTAGGCTGCAGAAGCAGTGAGGGATGAGATGGAAAAGGCAACTAGAGGGACTATTTCTCCAAAATATCTTCTTATAAGCATGTGTCTTCTGATAGCAGTGATAAAAACTCTTACATGTTTTGCATTTCATGTTTGACAAACCCTTTTATATTCATATCTCTATTTAAGTTAGTATGTAGCAAGGCCAGCCATACAGAGAATGCTGGGTAAATAAAGAATCAACAGAAGGTATATGTGGCTGGCAAACAAGAAACGAAGAAGAGATGCAGTCACTGGGAAATTGCCACTTTAGCACAAACAAACTTCATGAATATTATAATAACTAGCAATAGTAAGTGAGCGCTTACAATAATAAAATTTAACATTAATTGACTGCCTAGGTGAGGCAGATCTGGTTTAGTGAGTTCGAAAATTTACATGATTTGTGGGGCCACATACAGGAAAAAGAATACAGATTAGAAATACAAGTTTAGGCACAGAGCTATAAAATGTATCTATGGAACTGGGGGGTCTTGAAGCTTTATTTGCGTCTTGGTAAATCCACTTTTAATGCTTATCATATGCCCAGTTCTGTCCTAAGTCAACAAAGAAGATGCTATAGTAAATGATATAAACTCAAGACAGCCTCCATATTCTGTCCATATCCTGACTCTGCTTTACAAGATGTATCAATTTAGGCAACATTCTTTCTTTATCCTATATTTCTCTTGAAGCCTAACTTCCTTATTCCACAGAGCTGCATAGGTAACTATGCATTGTGAGGCTGAAAATAGTGCACACAAACACACACACACACACGTATGTGTGTGTATATATACATATATAAAATGCTAAGTATATTTCATCATCATGACTAATAGTATTACTAATTTTTATCATTTCATTTACAATCACAGGAAATTATGAAATTTGTCCATCATTTAATAGAGAATTGGTAAAAGCAATGCTATTCCAAATTTGTCTAACTGCACAGCTCATGCCCTTAATCATGCATCAATACTCTACACTCTTCAGAACTCAGAGTGGAAATGGAACTTCTGAAAATATCAAAAATTTTGAAGGGGAATAAAAAGTGTATTGATGTTTAGCACTGTAAATAGTTTCAAAGAAGAACTAAAACCTAGAGAAGATCTTAACAATTTGCATTCCCATTCATGAACCAAGGCCAATTCCAAATACCAAGAAAATATATCTGTAGACATGCTTAGTGAAAACTCAGACACTGCACTGCTGCTCAGAAGGTTATCTTGTATCTCTATGCATTCACTCATTTTGCTGAGGTCCAGGGTACTTATTTTTCAGTATCTTTACAATAAAAAAGATTACTTTAATCTTAAATAAACTTGTTTAGAAAACTGGGACAAAATATTTTTTTTAATTATAAAAATAGTAAAACTCTAAGATCTCTCCAGCTTTGGAGTGATTAAAAGAAAGTGTGAAAATGTATAGGGTTGTTATATAAAGAAAAACACCTTATCCAAGCCAGATTCAATACAGAATTTTACATTCTCAAGTTTCAACATTGCCAAATGGGCCAAAGGTAAGTAAGTACAGGATGTGCTTATAAAACTTATGAGACCAATCAGAAGGGAAAGAGTAAGATTCATAAAATATGGATGATTTCACAAAGTTTGTGATACTTGTAACAGATAGCCCGAAGCTTACTTTGAAATCTATAGTTTAAAACTGCACAGAACCACACATTTTACGTGACTTGTTTTTCTATAAAAACCAAACCTATTTCTGGGATGAAATAACATTTTTGGATCCATCACTGTCAACCCAAAATTACCGGAATATTGGTCAATAAAAGTACCACCAGTAAATTCAAAGAAAACACACTGTTAGGCCTGTTTCCATCCAACCTGAGGAGTTTATCTAGCAAGGCAGACAACAGCATGGACTGTCTGAGTTCAAGTCTGACCCCCACACACCTCAATACTCCTTCCACCCTTACTAGCTGTGTGAATTAATGAAGTTACTTGATGTCTCTCTGTACCTTGGTACTCTAAAATGGAGTTCATAGTAAATCAACATCATTGGTTTGTTCTAAGGATTAAGTCAGTTAATTCATGTAAAGTTCTTAGAACAGTATCTGGAATGTGGGGTGATAACCCAGTGCCTACAAGCTATAATGTCTACCTTGCTACTTTAAATTCATCTATTCCTTTCGTTCACTACCCTAAAAAACAAACTAACAAAACAAATGAAAAGGAGTTAAATGATCAAGACTCCAGGTATTTACTGGGGTAGGTCTCAGCTTGTGTTTTCTCTGCAGCTCCTTACTAATCTAGGTTTTCAGGGTCTGTTTCTCACTTCCATTTTCTTTGATGTCGCATTTACCTCCAGATTTTGGCTACGAACAACTCTAGTGGTACTTTTATCCAGTCGTGCTTTCTCCAAAGTTTCTTATGGAATTCTGATAGTACCAACCACAAGGTAATTCCTCACTAGTATCTGTCCATCAGTTGTTCACTATTCCTAACAAGAAGAACTTTAGCATCTTTTCTATTTAAAAAAAAAAAACAAAGAAAGAAATTTAAGGACTAAAAAAACCACTAATTGCAAAAGCTCAATTTAAGGGTATCTGAGGAAAAGAAAAAAATTTTTCTTCCCTAAATATAGATCATATTAGAGGAAAGGAAAATCTCCTTAGATATACAGTACAAAATATTTTGAGCTCTGAAATTATGCATGACCCCTCTAGAATGTATTACCTTCTAACAAGAAGAATGTGGAACACATCTAAAACACATAAAGAATTAGTACAAAAAATATACCCCCTCCAAAAAAAATAAACTTGGTAAACTTACCATTCTTGGTCTCAAGACTTAATATAAAGTTACCATAATCAAGACAAATTTCTATTGGCAAAAAGATAGATGCGTTGATCAATTGAACAAAATAGTGCAGAAATAGACTAGCACTCGTGTGTTCAATTAGATTATAGCAAATATGTCAAGGAAATTCAATTCTATGGGGGGGAAATGTCTTTTCAACAAATGGTATTCGATCAACTGAATGACTATATAGAAAAAAAAATAAAAGAATTTAAATTCAATGTCTAATAATACTTGAAACCAAAACAAAATTCTAGGAGAAAAGCATTATAGCCTTAAAATAAGACAAGTGTTCTTGGATATATAGAACAAAATAAGCTTGAGTCATGAAAGAATAAAACATATATATTGGATTTTACCAAAATCAAAATCTTGAGCTCTTCAAAAGATACCATTAGGAAGATAACAATAATGTACACTGCCAAAAAATAGTCACAATTTATATGTCTCACAAATGAATTATGTGAAAAATATGAAAAGAATTTTTATAACTCAATAATTTAAAAATTAAATAATGGACAAAAAACTTGAGAATAGAATTTATAACAGAAGATATATAAAAAGCACAAAAAATCTTCGTGATAATTAGTCATGGAAATTAAAATTAAAACAATAATTTAATACCCCTCCGTTAACATTATAATGGCAAAAAACAAAAGAACTGACTATACCAAGTACTGGCAAGAATATAGAGCAACTGAAACTCACTTACTTCTGGTCAAAATATAAAATGGCATGCACACTTCGGAAAATAGTTTCTCAGTTTCTTTAAAAGTTAAAAATACACCTACTCAATAAACATAAGTTCATACAAAGACTTGTGCATCAATGTTCATAACAGCTTTATTTGTAAAAATCTAAAACTGAAAAAGACCCAAACACCCATCAACAAGTAAGTGGATAAACGAATTGTCATATATCCATTCAATGGAATATTACTCAGAAATAAAAAAGAACTGCGGATGAATCTCATTATCATTCTGCTGAGTAAAAGGAGCTAGACCAAAAAGAATATATACTGCCTGATTAAATTTACATAAGATACTAGACAATGTAAACTCTAAAATTAAAGAGGCCTGGAATAAATGTAGGATTTTAATAATTTGGCCCTATCCCTAAAAGTCATTCTAAATTCAGTCTGTGGCCTAAAAAGTGTCAGAGCTCATAAATCAGGAGAAGAAATCTGTGCTCAGAAGATGTGTGCACCCAGATAATTCACTTAAGCTCGAAAATACAAGACCACCTGGTCATACCAGGCTGTCTGTGTCATGGGTGGAACCATCACAGCTACTGAAGTCCCGAAACTTCAGCTATGGTGTGAGCAGATCACATCCTGATTGGTTCTCTGGGTCCAAGATGCCAAATCTTTGATCTATCTCCAGATATCATCTTCAAATCACATTCTAGACTGCTTAGAAATGCTTTAAGAATCAGTGGACACATATCAGGGTGGTGGCAGAGAAACTTTGAATCCTACACATTAGGACCAAACTGAGACAGGCTAAAGCATTCTAAACTTGAAACAGAGGATTCATATATGGAATGAATAATTAAAATAAATTATGTATATGTTCTCTATATAGTTTTTCAATCTATAGTACTGCTTTGGCTAATGGCCTTTTTTGAATATAAAATACTGATTGAGGTCAGTATCTGGATCGGATGGACTTACTCAATTGGGCTACTGAAATCAAGGCTCTGGTAGTCAAAGTGGTCAGACCAGACTAGTGCCGCGTCTTGCAGATTCCTGTTTGAAGTCTGAGTGAATTTACCCCTGACTATTTCTGGTCCAGTATCACATCTCACTGCTGAACAATTATTCTATCTCTTCAGTTAGAGAGCACTTATTCTTTTGGGTTACAGTTATTGTCTAAATCTTTGAAAGATTCCATTGTCAGTAAGATTAAACTAGATTTACCGGTTTATTACTACTGCAGGGTTTTACCTTTCCAATGAAAACACACGTGCACACATATATACACAGAATAGAAGCTATCCAATCAAAGAAAATTCCACAGAACAAAATTATGGAATAAGATACAGGAAAAAATCAGTCATGTGGAAAGAAACATATACATAAGAGTGGATGAAAAGATAGAAATAAAAATAGAACTCCTGGTTAATGACTCTTGAAGAAAAGCAGAACATGTATTGCTTCTGTGGTCTTTCTCTCTTTAGAACAATAATATACTTTTATATTATTTTATACTACTGTGGTTTTGTTTTGAAAGAATCATTCTAGTTTCTTATTACAAAGGTTTTTATAAATAGGAAAATGAAAGAAAGGACTAATCTTATTTTCATAGATGTTTTATATCAAAGTTCTATTGGCTTCAAAGCATTACTGGGGTATTACTTTACATCAGTTAAGTACAATATCATTTACATATGATATTTGAAACTGGAAAAATGTGTTTTTGGCACTTATAATTCACTAATAATATAGGATATTGTTTTAAAAAGTGCATGGGGTCTAGATGTTTACCAAATGATCATTTTAACTCTGGAGTTTATTGGCTGTATGACCCTGGGAAAATTCATAATATTTTCAAATTCCATTCACAACACCAGAATAACACTTAGATTATAAGATTTATTATAATATTTCAAGGTAATAACATGCAAAAAAGTACACCAGGGTCTCCTCCCACACCCAGAATTCAGATTTATGTTCTTAGAATATTTTCTAGGGAATGTTCATGCTAGAGAATTAGGGTAAATTCATTTTTAGAAACATTAGGAAGGCGAGTATTGTTAGCTATATTATTCACCATCAGAAGTCAATAAGCATTTGGGTTATTTTCTTTTGCCTCAGAGATTAAGAGGCTATGTTGCTTCTATCTTTATCATTAGATAGAATGCCAGAAATAGCAGCCATTCTTCCACTATTTTTGAAACCACACCGAGATGAGAAGGAATATCAGCACACGTTGATAAAGTGCACCACCTCTAAAATCAGCTGTCTGAAACTAAATATCAGCTCTGTCATGAGTTAATTCTGTGATCTTGGTAAATTTCTCCACCTTAGTGCCTCAGTTTCTCATCTTTAAAATACATCATGGGATTCTTTGGGGTTAAATTATTTAACATACATAAAGCATGAAGAACCACATCCGGCACCAAGCAAGCACTCAGAATATAATCGCCAGTATTACTTTTCTTGTACTTCCCTTAGCCTCAAGCCAACAATTAGCTTTTACTTGAAAACAAAATGTAATATCCTATTTCCATTCTTGGTATTAAAAATCAGGAGATGCTAAGAGTGTAACTGCTCTGTCCTCAAGCTTCATAATTCTTTCATTGTGGAAGAGGACAGGCAAAATAGCCTTCCATGCTGACGAACACAAGTGGTTTTCTTTGCCTTGATAGCATAAAAAATAGTTTTTCTATTTGCTTGATTTTTTTAGTTTTGAATTCTGTACCATCAATGTCCAAAAATAAAGTTAAGAAAAAGGGCCACGCAATCTGTTGTAGAGGAATTGAAAAGTGGGGAAGAGAGAAGAAAAAGCAGCTTCTCTGTATTTATAACAAAACAATATGGGGGGGGGGGAAGTGAGGAAAGAGTAAAGTATTTGAATAGTCATGATTCTTTCCACATACGAGGATTTTCCATTTTCTACCCATCAGCATGTTCTATCAGTTCTTTCTCCAAATATATTATTCCAAATATTCATCTTCTCACTATCTTTGTTAATGTTTCTTTGGTCCAAACCTTCCTGATTTCTCCCTGGATTTCCGTAGCATCGCTGAACTGATGTACCCGCCTGCTTTTCCCCTCAGCGTGTTATCTACCACACAGCAGAACTGAGTGGCAGCTCCCAACTGGTGCTATTACACCACTGAAGCTGAGACTCCTTCCAGCCTCTACCAATTCTCCTACCCTTACACATACTTTTTAAACCAAATAACTACTTTAAAACACATGCTGTGTCACCTGTAATAATAAAGAATAAAAATACTGTATGTTCTCTTAAGTTACAAAAAAGTTCGTAACACAAATCAAATGGATCTCAAGGATTTCCATGTCCCTGACTTGGCTAGTTACCTCCACTCTTGATGAAATGCTTATGTAGAGGTATGAAATAGCCCATATAAAAACATACATAAGTTAAATGAAGTTTCAGAGATTAGAAAAGAGAATGTTTATATGGTACTAAATTTTTTTCCAAAATATTTTTATCACCTTCTTTTCAATAAACACAGTATCTATTGCATCTACCTAGGCAAAACTAAACAGAAAATGGAAATATTTATCTAGTTAATATAGGTAATATTTCTCTTCAAATCCTGTAACAATCACCAAACAGTTGCATGTGTGTGTGTGTGTGTGTGTGTGTGTGTGTGTGTGAAGGTTGGACAATTAATTTCATGAACTCATCCTAGAAAAAGTGCTACATACCTCACTGCTGAATATCACCATGGTCACCTTGAAAGAAATTCCTTTGGGAAGCTATGCACCAACACTAATGCCTAGTCCACTCTTCAAAGCAGTTTTGGAACTCTTTTTCTGGAATGGCAAGTTTATGTAACACCTTACCAAGTTATTTGTACAGTACTGCCCACATAAGTGCACAGTGACAAGTCTGTGAAATTAATTGTCGGATTTTGGATATAATGACAGCTCTGATGGTCATTCCAGAAAAAGAGTTCCAGAATTGCTTTCAAGGGTATACTAGGTGCTTGTGTTGGTGCATAACTACGGAGTACTTCAAAGGTGACTGTAATGATATTCAGTAATGAAGTATGTAGCACTTTTTCTAGGAGTTCATGAAATTAATTGTCCAACCTCATATTATATATATAAAATATATTTGAAAATTTTAAGAGAATGTTATATCTGTATATTCAACTATTCAAATGATTACATTCACTTTCACTTAAAATTACATGGTATGCTGGTACGTAACTAGTGACTATATTACTCAGCTGCTCCTCTGAAGGAAATCCTATTCAAAGACAAAATGATATCAGTCTTGTTTAACAAAAATATGTATAATTAGTTAACTTTTCAAAGCAGCCTTTCCAATCTATTACGGTGTGCTAGTTATTTGTATTCCTTATTTAGAATTTATGAATCTTAATCTTGGAAAAATCAACCTATTAATTGTATGAATTATTAACAGACTTCAGACTCTCGTTATTACACAATAACTCCACCATACAGCCAAGAAATTCCAGACCCACTGCTTTGAGGTTAAAGAATGTAGTTAATTATTTCTGGTGAAAGAATGACGGGTTTGGATGTCATCTGAGTGTCCAATGTAAAACTTAAGAATTGACTGTATACAAATAATTCCGATTGTGTGGAAAAATACATGGCTAGAAAGCAAGACATTTCTTTGGGAAAACTGATCACAGAGGACCAGGGGGAGGAAATGGATTCGGAGGGAAGCAGCTGTATCTTCCATTTGCACTCTCACAAGAGAAAACGCTAAACATTACATCACAGCAGATTTCTTTTTACCTCTCAATTGTGAGTATAAGAAAAGCAAATCCTGTTTCTCTAGTTGGTTTATAAGAATTATTCTTCCTGATTTTAATGAGAGGAGTTTTGGAAGGAAGGATCAGACATTTCACACAACTTAGCATGCTGGAGCAGAAGCAGGAATCCTAAGGGGCGAACGGGTCTTCTGTAAGTACAGATTGATGTCAGCATTGGAGAGCGGTGCGACCTTCAGTAGTCATAATGATTCCAGAATTTTAGACACTGTTACTAAAATAAAGCAATGTACGATGGATACACTCATAAGTATATGAAGAAACACAAGTAAAATGGTATATAAGCTTCATTAAGAGATACAGTATTGGTTAAGCAAGTATCATCTAATGGGCTTGTGAATTGAATTGTAGATTTTATTAGAATTAAAAGTAAATAAATAAAGTGATTGGGTAGCCTGGATTACTGAGATTTTTCTTCTTGTCCCACCCATTTTATCATATGCTGCATGGTGAAATAGTACATGAAACAAGGTTTTTAGCCTCTGGTTAGTAGCACCAATTGATAAGACAGATTATTATGCCCTTGGTCAAAGTAAAGTGGAAGGAAAGTTGTTTAAAAATGTGATGCTACAAGTGTGACAGGAATGAAACAACATGGTGATGTAATACTAAAGAATTTCTCTTAACTAACCAGAATTGCCTTAAGTCAGAAAGAAATTCTGATAGAAATTGAGGTAGCTTATTATAGATATTTTTTAGGTTGATGTGTTAGTGGAGATTTCAAACTGCCCAGAAAGAGTGGGAACTTTGGAAATGAACATACATAGAAAAAAACAGCAAGTAAACATTTTTAATAAAAGTTTTGGAATGCTTTACATATTAAACATAATATAGCTGCTTTGTGTGGGTATAATGTAGATTGGACGCAATTTCACATACCTCTTTTAATCATCACAAGCATCCTATCATTTAAGTATTACCCCATGTCACAGACAAAACTGAGACAGAGTGAAATGAAGAGTTCTTCCCTAAATTATACAACTAACAAGTAACAGAACCTAAAGTTAAAATCAGGTCTTCTCATTTCAGTTTTCTGCTCCTTCTTTTATGCTAAAGCTGATGGTGGACTAACAATGAAGAGAAAAAATAAAGGAAGGTCAGGGAAGAAACATGGACAAATTCATGACCCAGAATTAAGTAGCACGAAATTTCAGTCAGCATAATTTTGAGAATTTATCCAGCAAAGTCTGGCAACCTGGGAATAAAATCTGAAAAACAGATGGTGGAGTGATTCACCTTGGAAGATTGGCAAGTTGACACAATGCAAGGTTAACTATACAGGCTTTTTAAAGGTATTAATGAGTGCATCACTGGGAAGTTGAGCCAGTTTACAGAAATGAAAGTGAAGCCAGAAGGTGACTGATAGATTAAGAGGTTGACAAAGCTTTGACTTCCTCCCTCTCATTATCAAAGCTTTTCTCAGCCTCCATTGACTGCAGAGCACAGGTGCAATGGAGATTTCTGAAACTGATTTTGCAGGATTTGGAGCAATGCTGAAAGCTCCCTAATATCCTCTCAGTAGATTTTACTTCAGCTGAAATTAATCAAAGTTTTGTGGGTTTGTTTCTTTTTTTTTTTCTCATTGACTCATACAATATTTGATTGTTTTTCTGCCCTCCCTCTTATCCTTACTCCTAAAATTACAGAAAGTATTTAAGACCAATAAAGGATGTGACCAACATCAAAGATATTGGGAGAAACTCTTAGAAGATAGAAATAGATGACATTGAATTGACACAAGTAGGAAAACCCACAAACTTAAAACATGCTCAGGAGTAAACCATTAGAAAGATTCATAGTAACAGCAGATCCAAAGGTGTTCATAGTCAAGTGCACAAATGGAAAGAGAACTGGTTTCTGATTATGATCATGTAAGCAATGAACGAACTGCATTACCCACAACAAAACTGGAGAACCCAATCAGGGTTCTCCTCTCTCTCCTCATATATGGAACACTAGTTATGACGAGTTGCATTCATTCCCACTCTAAGCAATCAGAACCACACCCTAAAGAATGTGAACTCCCTATCTGGGGCGGGCTTCTTAGATAATGATGTAGGGTGCTGGGATAGGAGCAGAGGTGAGCTCAGCAGAATTCTGGACATCCGGTGAGGGAAATACCTTAAAGATTGAATGTGAAGACAAAGGAGAGAATCACCTTTCCCACTTTCTCCACATAGTCCTCTTAAAGCGAAGCTGGACTGTCACCATGCCCGATCTAAATATGCAGACCCTGAAATCAGTTCTTCACCTCACCCAGTATGTCAATCTGGCTACTTATGCTAATTCACTTAACCAAAGCACAAGTCTGAAGAAAGTGAAATTTGTTTTTGTATCGTTTGTATGCCCTTACTCTATCATTTGCTTTAAACTAAATAATTCAGAAAAGAATCTGATACCAATGATCTTATAGCTACCAAATGAATGAGTGACTATAAAAGAATTTCTGGCGTTACAGAACAGGGTACTTAATGCTCAGCGGGATCTTCCCAAATCCTCTGAAACTGCCCAAGGTCAGTGTTTTTTAGGTTTCCCTTAGCCAATAGTCACCCTTATCTAGCAATCACCAATAGAATTTGTAGAAACACACACACACACAAACACACACACACACAAACACACACACACACACACACACACACACACACACACACTTCTGCAGCCCATCCAGACCTACTGAATCAAAATACTCATTTTACCTTCATTGAGGGGCTCAGAAATCTGCATTTTTTTAATGTCTTTTTTTTTTTTTTGTATGTGGGTAGCTCCCTGACTGGGAATTGAACCCAGGCGGCAGCACTGACAGTGCCAGTGACGAAGCCTTAAGCCACTACACCATCAGGGAACTCCAGAAATTTGCATTTTAAACAAGCAAATCAGGTAATCCTGAGGTCTTACAAATTTGGGGACTACTGCAAAATAAGGTACTATGTACAACCACAAGTACCATTCACCTGCCCCCTAGATCCTTCACACTCAGCATTTCTGCTTTATTGGAGTTCATCTTCAATGAAATTTTTCATGTTTACTGTTTATTAATTACATTAGTGTTGAAAAAGAAGAAATGATGACTTCTAATGGGATTTGTCAATTTTTTGTTGATCAGTATTATTGTTCTCAAACTTCAGGAAGCATAAGTTTATCTCAAAAATGATTGAAGTAGAGATGTCCAGGCCTCCAGTGTCTCTGATCTAGTCTGTCAGGAGTAGGCAGAAATCTGCCTATTGTAACAAGCATTCCTAGGTGGTGTTAGCACTCTCAGGAAAACTTGCATCCACTCTTTATTACTTTCTTTATCTGTGTCTCTCCGCCTACTCTCCACACTGCTAATTTATCTTTTTTGCCTTACTTTCTTCTGTTTTCCCTGCCTTACCTAGCTCTCATCCAGTGACAGTAAATAGGATATAATTCGTAAGTATCATATCTGTTTGGGTAGAGACTGTCATTGCTGTTTGCAAATACGAAATGGTTTTACCATCAGCAAAATAAAAAGCACTGCAAGGATGTCCTCCATGTGTTCCCTTATTTGAAACAGAAAGGTAAGTGAAAACAAATGGCTAACAATAAGTACATTAGGGTTCTCATTCCTGGCTCCACATTAAAATCACCTGAGAAGCTTTTAACTCCCCCCACCCCCCCGAGACTCAGCTTTATTTTGCTGCACATGACACCAGAAATTGGTATGTTCTTGTAAGCTATCAGGTAATTCCAACGTGCAGGAAGAGTTGAGAACTTCCAAATTAGATTCAATGGAAACCCATGCACCTCTGCGGCCTCAAAGCAATGGAGGGAGAAAAGACTAACAAAAAGAAGAAAGAAAAAGAGATAATTATATATAACTGATGGAGGGGAAAGTAGGAAGAAAGAAACATTGTTAGCGAAAAGAGAGAAAGAAATTAATGAAAATGAATAGTCCTTCTTGAATAGCTGCTTAAAATGTAAGAAGAAGGGAATTCCCTGGTGGTGTAGTGGCTTAAGGCTTCGACACTGTCAACGCTGCAGCCTTGGTTCGATTCCCAGCCAGGGAACTACCCACGTACAAAAAATAAATAAATAAATAAAAATAAAATATAAGAGGAGTTTAAGTGGAATTGAGGGTAAAGTAATTTAGATGGATCACAAACAGATGAGTTTTAAAAGGAACAGTCAGTGTTTCCCACCCGAAGATAACGAAGAGATTAGGGTCCATTTCTCTTTCTAGACTAAGTCCCAGAGAGAGAAAGAGCAAAACTCAGAGCATAGTGAGAGATTTTTATGACTGCCTATGCAAAGTGTGAGGGAAAAAGTGACTGGCAAATGGATGGATACTTTGAAATATAAACCGTGAAGCTCGGGGCAGAAAAGGACAAACTAAACCAAAGTCAACAACAGAAGGAAGAGTAAGAAAAATCACTCCCAACACTAAACTCAGAGGTCTCTAGACAGCCCATAGAAGGTTTACATTAAACAAAATCAGGAACAAAACAAAAGGAGAAAATGAATATAAAGGTTTATATTGCCGGAGTACAGGTCCTCCTCCACATCAGAAAGTAGAGCATTCCTATGAAAACTTTCATAGCATAAGAAGCAATTATCACTACTTGATAGGAAAAATTTTTTACCATTTACAGACCCAAAAAATAACCTATCATGTCATACCAAATGACACATAAAACCTAAAGTAACACTGACATACAGTAAATGCAGGAAAAAATATGATTTATACACTGTGTATAAAGTAGAATTAATGTATGTACAATGTTGTTTCATTTATTAAAAAAACACCGATTGATTTCTCCTTAAGATAATGGAACACAACATTTGTACACCCCTCAATCCACTCAAACAACAAACTTTCCATTTTTTTCATCATTGGGTGCTGCACATGAAAGTCCTTTGTGCTACTAGCAGAACCAATAGTAACTTTGGCAGCTCTCAAAGTTTTCTTCTTTCAGCATGTAGATAATGTGATGAATGGTAGATGTAAGTTAAATGTTTTTATTTTGCTCACCAAGATCAAAATGCTAAAATATGCCCAGTTTTACTCTAACCAGAACACCAAATGGGCTCCCTTAGACTTTTCTGATACCTTAGGATACATCTTGTTAAGGGATGCACAAAATAAGTTGGGATAAAGCACAGATACTCACAGGCACAGTTCAGCCCTACAGCATTTTGGTGCTGAGATGCTGAGGGTGGTTCCTGGGAAAGGAGTTTGGTGGTGTAACCCTCACTGCTGGGCTCCCGGTGTCTGTAAGGAAAGCAAACACT
Organism: Lyroderma lyra; assembly: GCA_004026885.1. Taxonomy (NCBI): domain Eukaryota; kingdom Metazoa; phylum Chordata; class Mammalia; order Chiroptera; family Megadermatidae; genus Lyroderma; species Lyroderma lyra. The sequence goes on from PVJL010004381.1 coordinate 118,154, forward strand.
GAGTGCTATTTTCACTTTGCACCTCTTTTTTTAAGTGAAAATCCTCTTAAGATTTCTTTTGATTACCGATTACCAAAAGCAGGTACTAATGTAGGTCTTTTTAAAAGTAAAACGGTGTAATGCAAATTTTTGAAAAGCAAGAGATACTTCTAATGGGAGAGTGGACACTATTGCTTTGGAAGGACATGCAGAAAGGGCATTTCACAAATATCCTTTGTGTCAACACTAGAGAGATGTCTAAATTGGTTGAAGTTTAGGATATAAAAAGAGAATGTAAAATATTGTTTTATATCTGCAAAAAAAACTATAAAAAAACTTTATTCTTAGAAAAATGTGGTTAGAAAAAACCATAAGCCCAGATAAATAAAATTATTTGGATGGGATTTTTGATTCTCTGATTTACATTATAGGTAAATTAAGTCAAAATAATTAAATATTTGGACAGGTAGAATATGTATTCAGAAATTAAAATGCAAACAAGTTTTAAATATTTATATATCATCTATATCTATATCTATCTATCAATCTATCTATCTATCTATCTATTTATCTAAGCCCAAACATTTGGTATTGAATCTAAGGAACTAAATCTATTTGGAAAGCAAAGAATACTTGTATATATTATAAGTTTGGACAGATTTGTTGTGTAGATTAATATGTAACTTCTGTTTACTTATTAAAATATCTATTTGTCTCCTCTTAAGTGTTAGGAATTAAAGATGAATGACACTTAATTCTGTCTGTATTTAGTTCATAGTGTAGGGTAAGAGAGGTGGACTACCATGTTGCAGAGGAAATGACAATATTACATGGCAATATTTAATTAGGCCTGGTTATATGATGCCATAAGATGACCCTGGTTTTAAACTAAGTTTATCTCCTGGTAACATTTGTCTTGCCCTAGCTGAACTCATTCACATGTCAATGTGTCTTGGAGATAGGGCCTGTTAGTTACCAGAAGTTTAACAATGAAAGAAATATGTCCATATGTTACACAGGTCAAAGTATTTGTCAAAATTTTCCTGGAATGGAATATTTATACTCTGAGCATTTCTTTGTACATGGCTTTTACCTTTAAAGGATCAAATAGGTAAAAGCTGTCTTGCATCCTCTCAGGACCACATCAAAATTACAACTGAACTACTGAACAACCATCATTGAGAATCACCTGAAGTCTAGCTGAACAGAAGTCCTATAACTAAGGACATACAGAAGAACCCATGGTGAAACTAGTAGGAAGGGTGGAGACATGGAAAGGGCTGGTCCCACACCCACTTGTGACAATTAAAAATCAGGAGGGATATCTTGGCTATGGAGTTCCCACATGAGGAACTAGGGGTCCCAGCTCCATACCAGGCTTGCAAGCCCAGGTTTCTAGTACCAGGTAGAGAAATCCCCATAAATTCTGGCTGTGAAAACCAGTGAAGATTGTAACTGAGAGAGACTGAGCACGGCTGGAGTCCCAGGCACTCCTCTCATAGGGCCCACGCACAGACTTACTGACAATTCATTCTGATTTCCAGAGCTGGGGCAGCACTCGAAAGGTCCCAGGGACATATGGGGAAGAACTGTGTTGTGTGGCTTCAAGGCGAGGTCTAGAGAAGCAGGTTTCTCCCAGACAGCAGTGCCGGCAGAAGCCATTGTTTCTTATTGAGCCCTCCCCACTCCCAGGATGCAGATGCAGGTGACCACCATATTTGACTCCCCATTAGTCAGACTGACACCATTTACCCTGCCCTGGTGATTCCCTGAGACCTCACCCAACCCAAATTATGGGCCCATCCAAGCCACTCCTGGTGGCTTTTCCATCCAAACAGCCTGTCTTATCTCATGCTGCAGACATTCCTAAAATCTCTCGAAGATTCACAAACTTCAAACAAGCAGCATTTGGCCTCAGCTTGTCCTGTATCTCTTGCTAAGTAGTCCCACATCCAACACTAGCAGCAGCCTGCCTGGGTTCACAACATAGCCTCTCCCAGGTAGCTCCCAGCCCAGTGCAGTAGTTAAACATCTACGGATCACTTCATGATTCATTCCAGGTGTTTCTGGGAAGGGTACTGGTGGAGGCCAAAGTTGACCTGTGAGACAGCCCCTCCCTGGAGGCCCCAGGGCAGACACAGCTGGAGGCCAGTTTTTGGACCACACCAGAGCATCACCCAACTGCCTCCAAGGACAACATACCCAAAGGGCAGAATGGGCAAGCACCAGAGCACTGCTAATTTGTATGCTGACTAATAATTTAAAATTTTAAAATTATTATTAAAAATCATAAAATAGAATAATAAAGGTTTATTAAACTCTAGTTGATGATATGCATGCTGAAGGGTCATGTCTGCAACTAACTTTGAAATGCATCAAAAAATAAGATAAATTGTTGCCCGTATAGTAGTGTATACATGTGGTAAATCCAGTGTAGTTAAATATTAATTGTAGAATCTCAGTGGTAAAATGTCATCATATGATTTAAATTTTTAATAAAATTTTGAGAAAAACAAAAAGAACTGACCAGGTCATAATTAGGAGCTAAGGAGAGCTCTAAGTAAGATACAGCTCTATAGAATATAACAGAAAAACTGAAGTTAGATACCCGATTGGCCAAGAAAAGTTGTTGTATTTATAAGATGAATGTGAAAATCTGATTTCTATTTTATTTTATTTTATTCTTATTTTTTTATGTGGGTAGTTCCCTGGCTGGGAATTGAACTCAGGCCACAGCCTTGACAGTGCCGAAGCCTTAGCCACTACACCACCAGGGAACTCCCAAAATCTGATTTCAAGATAAAATTTGAGTTTGAAATCAATAAAAGTCAAGGACAAATCAAAGACAGGAGAACTTCATAGGAATACTCATGTATAGATGTTACTGTTGTTTGTTTGTTTTCCCTTAGACCTTGTCCCTGAGAATATATACACTTGTGTCAGTTTTGAATGCAAGGTCTTCTAAATCTAGCGCCTCATAAATATACTTGAACAAAATTTACCTAATTAACATATATATTCTGATTGTATATAATGTATTAAGGTGGACAATCATGCTTCATGATAATTTTCCAATTGGATAAAAGTAAAAACCACCCTCTATTCTTAAAAGAAATCCTTTCAAATGGGTAATAAGTGCTCACAATAAACTTTTCCATGATTACAAAACTTAATTAAAAAGATTGGAAAAATATACTTACTATAGCAACCTCTATAAATTACATTACATAAATTACATAAATTGCACTTTATTTTTCATCCAATAATATACAAAATTGTTAGCTTTCTATACATTTTTTTGTGGTTGCATATTCTTCCCAGAAGTTCACATGACCTGGATAACACACAGCATAGATAAAGAAAGGTAGGTATAGGAGCTATGCTGAAAAGGGACAGAATCACTCTTATTAAGTATTTCCTAGCTATTAAAAGGCTCTAGAGTGTTTGGGATTTAGTAAAATGTTAGTTTCCTGAAGATAAATTCACATTATGTTTATTTCTTCAGCTCTATTCTTTGCCTAATATAAAGTTGATTTTCAGTAAATGTGATTAAATGAAGGCGTGATATAAGTAGTATACAGAAAATGAAAGCATTTGAAAGGGAGAGAAGAATCCAAATTGAGGGAGGAATAGTGCTGAGATAAATAAACAGGTATTTGGTCATGGAAATAAAAGAAAAAATATGAGAAGTATGTGTAAAATAATGGCTATGATAAAGCAGGAAATGAAACAAAACTTAGCAAAATTTAACTTTGTTGGAACTAATGTTAAAAATTTTAAAGAGGTGTGCTCCATTTCAATATTCTATTACCTCTTTTCTCAACCCAAATATTTTCACCTACCTCTTCCTTCCATCAGCACATTGATGAACAAAGAAGGATCTTTGAGCAAATATTTAAGATATTTATCTACAAGAGCAGCAAAAAATAGAAAGTCTCTTCCATAGGCTTGAAAATTTGATTAACTTCTGGGAGCTAGAAGGCCAGTCAGGCTTATAAGATAACATTGTTGTGCTGTCAGCTCATTATGAAGCTGGAGCAAAAGCTGCTCCGTGAAAACGTGGGCAGGTTTCACCCAGTAAGTGTGTGTGTGTTAGCCTCAGCCCTGCGAAAGCAAGCTCTCGGAGAAACTGGGGAGGATCCAAGGAAAGCTAGGAAAGCCCTCACATCACGATTGAGATCTGACCCTGAGAGAAGGAGAGAGGAAAGGAAGAAATGTTGGGTGGGAACATGACTGACTGAAGTTCAAAGGAAAATTTGGCAAGGCCACCGCAGAGCCAAAGTTGCTGTTGGAGGAGTTTAACCCCGGCACAGGCCTACCTTTGAATCCCTGCCACCTTCCATCATCGGCAAGAGCAGCTTGGGAGAGCTGTGACCTCCGTTAAAATGTGGCAATGATGTCAGAACACAGCAGCCGGGGGCTCTCAGGGAAGCCTGAGTCCTGTGGTCCCCCCCGTGAGGAGTATGCTCATGGCTACAGCAGTCTCTCCTTTGCTCCACTTCTCCAAGGGAAAGCTCCTCCATGGTCCCCACAGGCCTCTCTTCCTGAGCAAAATTTTGAATAGTGTCAATAATTCTAATTTTTAACAGGGGGGTTTGTGAGAGGAATTGTAGAGAGCCCCAATCTCCGCAGTTGATCTAGAAACTGTTGTTCTTCCTCCATCTCTCTCCTCACCATTTGTTTCAGATTCCCCTCATCCTGGGCTATCACCTTGGCAAGTCACGGTGTTCCTTGGTGGTATGATCCAAACCTTCCTTTCTGAGAGCAGTGACTTCTGGCCAATTACATCTTTCTTAGTCTGGGACAGTGACATCTTTCTTAGCTGTACACACCCATTCATAGTTACAGTGGAGCAATGGAGCACCATGAGGTGTCCAAGTGGGTCACCTTAGTCTTCCCTGACTCTAATTGTAAGAGCCACCTGACCGCCTCCTGAGGATCAGCCTCAATTTTTCACATCATTAAGTTAACTCCTCTTTTGCCTCCTGGCTGCAAGGATTTCGAAGTGGGAGCCGACATAGCTTGTATGCCAACAGTTCTCGTGATGAATACTTGCCAAGATGGTGTGTCCTAAAGGTACAACATCTCCTCAGTCAGAATCTATTGACTCTTGTTAGATGAGAGAACAATTTCTGGTGTAATAATAAGCATTAGTTCTGTGATATGTTTCTTTCTCTTTTTAGTTGGAATCTTAATGCCAGAAAATCATTTTGGAATGAACTATCTCTGTTCCATGCTTCTAATGCATTCTCAGACTGTCGAAAGAAGTAAATATAAGAATGCATGTAAAAGAGAAGAATGCAGTGCATGGCACAAAGTAGGACTAAATGAACATCAAACCTTCACCCAAATCTTTCTCAATGATAAGCTATAATATACTTATAATATACTTATTTCATATTGCCTCTGTAGCATGTTTTCCATTTAACACACAGTAATTAAGGGCCAATTTGTGTCATGGACAGCACAACTCATGGGAATGTTTAAGAAGGAATTGCCTTTAAGACATTCCAAATTGAGCTCTATGCTCTCCAGTCCCTCTTTGATACTCAGTCTATAAAAATGCCACAGGTGCTCGTGTCTTACATAGATCACTTATACCTTACCAGTTAACAAAGTATTAAAATATCCTTAAACATATTATTATGAAAAGATAGCATTCGCTTTTTTCCCCCGGGGAAAATACAAAAAATGCATTATCTCAGTCTTTTTAATGTAATATTTGTAGTTTAGCATGTAGCCCAGGTTTCAAATAGTTCATAATACATGTATGTAGTTTAAATTTGCATCTCGATATTATTAATACTTATATTTCAGATGTTTAGTAAAACAAGCAGGTACTCATCTTACTGACACTTTCTGTACAAAGTTGGTACTTTTTAATTTAGTTTTGGTGGCTGATTTAAAACTTTTTATTTTATATCCTCTATAGTTTACACTGTCTGATAGTCATTAGCAAGCAGAATTTGTTAAGAAATATCTCAGTGAAAAATCAGTATCCTTAGTGACACCAAATTTTCACTGCCCAGAGGCGAAAAAATTTTTTTTCTTTTGGTCTCTTCTTCCATTCTGTCACAATATGTTGAATATTTTGCTTTGAATAATATTCCTATCCTGGTGTTCTATATAATGACAGTAAAAGATCTACACTTATCAGAAATATCGGCTTTATAGCAGTGTTTAATTTACTGAAAAAACAGACCATTTGAGCAATGGAACTTTTCCTTTAAACAACACCAGTTGAAAAAATAATGAATATTTTAAATCTTTACAGTGAAAATGTGAGACAAAGAAAGTCAAAAGAAAAATGATAAAAGAATAGGCAAGGGAACAAATGATAAGAAAGTTGAGAATATAATTATCATGAGATATACAATGTTGGGGACATTTTCAAATAATTTTTATTTCATATTATAGTTCAATCTTAGCATATAAATAGCCAGTTCCAAAAATGGTAACTTAAACCATTTTCTCAATTATTAGTTTGGGGTTTTGAAGGAATTCAATTCTAAGATTGTTCCTACTGACTAAAACATAAAAGGATCCAAGACAAACTGATTCCAAACTATTTTTAGATTTTTTTGGTCACTTTTGAAATGGATAGTTTTATTATCATTATTGCAAACAATAATCCACTCTAGTATTCCAGAAATATTGGAAGAATAAATTTATTGTATTTTGTGTGCTATTATTTTCAGGATAAAAAATTGCTCTAATTTTGTGATCATAAAATAAGAAATTGATTTATGTTTAGAGTGTAATGGATTGAGACAGAGGCAAAGAGGGTGGGTTTTTTGAGCGTCCTAATGTGAGAAACTCCAAAATCTTACACATCTTATGTCTGCTGGCCATGGGACCTGATAGTTCCAATAGAGTCATTGTTAAAGTTAATGATTCCAAAAGGCTTCCATAATAATGCAAATGTTTCACTAGAACTCAAAAACAATCTATTATCATTAATTTTAAAAATTATAAATATCTAGCTGCTATTTCTTAAAGTATATGGATTACTGAAAAGACACAACAGAGAAATGCTGAGAGGAAGCAGAAAGAATGTAGGTCAGGTATAGAGTCAGGACACTCAAGTTGTAAGATGAAGCTTTGAAACTGGGAAACTGTAATAAATAAATCAATGTGTTAGGTACTGCCATCTGGCCCTCAATAAAATGTTTTACTTTCTTCTTTTTGTATGCTCCCACCCACTCTATCAGAGAGTCTGTATGGCTTAAAACTACATATCCTGGATGCCCTTGCAACTAGTTTTCTGCATGAGATGAATTTCTACCATTGGAGATACACACATTCGAGTTTAGAAAATGGAAGAGGTGAAGGCTATTTTTAGTATTTAGTGAATTAGGCATATAAGTGGGATGCAGTAGATGTTCTTATGCTAGATAGAGCCAGCCTGTCTGGTTTGGACCAATGCTACATGTGGGTGAGTGGCAGCTGTGAGGTTGGTAGTGGTGTAGCACTTTCCTGACCACTGGATGGCAGTAACATGTCCTGACCTCTAACTTCCTCCAGCACAATTTGTGTGCACCTTAGTTCTGACATTGAATTTCTTTCTGCTTAAAAGCATTGAGTGATTCCTATTTTCTGAAATGAATACTGACAAAGTCCAAAGATTTAAGAATTAGGCATACTTCAGAACTAACAAAGGAAGAAAGAAAAAATAGATGCAAAGGGCCTATGGCAATGCTAGCTAAATGCAAAAGTTGCCTCAACCAAGGAATGTGTATGTGTCACTTAATAGGAAAGTAGGCAATCCTCATGAAATACAATCACAATCTCCTGGACACAGTGAGGGATGGAAGAGGGCAGCTGCAAGTACAGGATGTTTGGGAAAGGCAGGCTTGTGCTACCTAAGGGTGATTGAGGCAGAACAGAGTAATAGGCTAGGAGAAGGAAAGAACAAGGAGTGCGTCAATCACTCTCTCCGTATGGAACTTGTGGCTTGCTTGTATAATTTGCTTAATATTAGAAAACTTTGTGTTGGGTAAATTTGTTCATTTAAGTCTGCTTTGATAATTTGACATTTTATGTCACAGACTGATAGCAGTGACAGGATTATCTTTCAAGCTTACAAATGATAAGGAGGTTTTTGTCAAGAAAAGAAAGAATAGAAAAATGTGATAGAAATTGAGGTCTACATGGCTCCCTGCACATCCTTGGTAAGATGCGATAAAAGCCTTACAGAAGATTCTGGGGACAAGTCTTACCAATTGGCATTTAGTGTTTTAGTTTAATAGATTTAGTTTTAATTCAGAAAACCCTCAATTTAAAGTGTGTTAGAGATGCCACTGTTAACATAATCTATTATAGGATTATAAGACTGTAGGTGTATGGTTTCATTTGATAGAATGTCAGGTAATTTGCTATGTTATTATAACTCAATTAAAATAATTAATCATTAGATTCTATAACCAAGATATAGGACTAGAGAATAAACAACACTCCAGAGTCCTGGCTCCATTCCCAGCTCAGTCAATATCTATTACAAATAAATAATCTCACCTGCCTATTTCATTTTCTATACCTATAAATCAGAAATGCTTAGAGTTATTTAGTTAAGCCCTCAGAGCAAGTTGCAAAGATAAACAAGGTAACAGTTGGAAAGCTGTTTGTAAATCTTCACTTATAAATTATTATGCAAGGGTTATGATTATGTAATATTTTAGTAAACATAAAATTATATTTAATCGTAAAATTACTGGACAGACAAAACTATTGATAAAACATACATATGCACAGTGGCTATTTATTTGCATATTTCCAAGATATATTTGAAAGACATAATATTACAAAAGGCAATGATGTCCATATGCTGCACAAAGGTGAAAATTAGAGTAAATTATCATTTGAAAGTCTGAGGTTATTACCTAATATAAGAAAGTTGTTATCTAACAAGTCCAAGTCAAAGACAGAAATGATTAGTGTACAGGACGAATCCTTTAATATCTCAATAGTCCAAAAACAATTCTACTTCTCTCAGCTTGTGAAAAACTTGAACAATTCTTTAAACCAACATTCAGATTCCCATATGTAAAATCTTGGATTTTTTTCACTTTTGGCCTTAAACTAACACCTCTCTTTAAATTCCTTTTTGTCTTGCTCATAATTAATTTAACTGGATAAATTTTAGTGATGTAGGATAAGGGATAATTTGATCAACATAATGAAGTTTTAAAATGTAAAGCAAGCATCATCTTTGTAAGTATTAGAAGAGAAGAAATCTTTGGAAAGAAATTTGTGAGAAATATTTACTAATTGCATGAAAAGATTTAGATAAAATAAATGGTCATGAAAGAGTGTTCTTCTTATAATAGTGAGAAATTGCATTAAACCTAAATTGGTGACAAAGAGTACAAATGAATTATGTTTTGTGCAGATGAAGAATTATTGTGCAGTTTTTAATTTCTTGGTTTTATATTTTTTAATATTATGAAAAATGTTTAAATGTATTGCTATGTGAATATACATTTTACATGGATGTGAAAAAGGCATAAAGGTTAGAAACCAGTAAAATTTCTATTTACCTAAAAATATATATTTAAATTAGTGTTTAAAGCTAGAGAACAAAAAAGCAAACAACAAATGTATTAAGAACCATAAAATAATTCTAATTATATAAATTCTATATTAATAGTTTTTCATAAAAAATTACAACATTTCAGGGAACATTTGTGTTTCCATTGCTTTTCCTCAATCCTATCAAATGACCTATAAAAATCTCAAACCACACACTTAGTGGGCAAGATATCTCATTTTGTTTTATCATTTAATTTGTATTTTGAGCTACTATTCTATCAAGTGAAATAAACTATTTTTTTAAAACATAAATGTATAACTGGGGTTATTTCATACATGCTTATTTTTAAAAAATCTATATTTTATTTACTACTATATTATGAAACATTTTTGCCTATATAAAACTGTCCCTTGATTGCCAAAAAACCTAATCTTAGTCAATTTAACTTTTTTTCCAATGGGTGAGAATATTAGAATCAGTCTATTAAAGTCACTTTTTTCTCAATCCTCTTGTTCTAGGGTGATGCTTAAATCAGGATGGATAGAGTGGTGGTAAGAGATACAAGGAGTTTATCTAAAACCAAGGAATAGCTTGGATGCACCTGTTTCTTAGTAGTCCCCTTTGCACACAGCTTTCTTTTGAGAAATCTTACCTGTTACCTGCTCTCTGGTCATTGACCTACATTGATATCCACTAAAACACTTTTTTTCTCATTCAGACTATGCATAATGTTTCTGTGTCATCTTAGGTTTATTAAAAGCAAGACTTCTCATGATAGGATTTGTTCTAAGTGGCCCTTCTGCACAGAAACATTTCGCTACTCTTTTGCTCTATTCAGCTTAGGCAAACTCCATCTATCTTGGGGAGCTGAAAAACGTGCCCTGACATGCCACATACACATTTTTACCAGCAGCCGTGTCTTCTACTGCCAGAAACAGATTTTATTCTTTTAGAAATTCAGTTTCCAGCCTCTGTGGGTAGCCAGATATTGCCAAGGTAATTTAAAATATTTCACAGATATTTCAAAATGTTCTCTCAATCTCAATGTCATTACAGATGATGAGTGTTTCTAAAGTAGTCCAACTCTTCACCAATAATTTCAAAGTTTTATAGCTGTTGGTTTAAGACAACTTTGTTCAAATTCCAATCTAAAAATTTTAATCAGGGAGGACAAAATGGCGAATGGAGAGGAAGTCCCTAAAGCGTCTCCCAGAAAACACAGGACAGCCACCCAGGACTCAAGAAAGAGGACCCTAGGTGACAAAAAAAATGGCAGCTGAGACATCCACGCATTGCAAGTAAACACCTAAGGTTTGGAGAGAAGGGGGCGAGCGGGAGAGAGGGGAGGGAGCAGAGACGGATCGCAACAGGACTCGATCGCGGCTGACTGCAGTGCATGGGAGGGCAGAAGCCAGGAGGCGACAAGAGGAAAAGCCCTAGCAAAGCGGCAGAACAGTGGGAGTCCGTTGGGGAGCTGGGCTGGGGAACTGGAATTTGGAGCGGCGAGTTGGGGACAGACCTTGGGAGCCGGCCTCTGGAACTCTTGAGTGGTAGCAGGGCTGAGCGGGAACTCTGAACTGCAGAGACGACATCTTGACTCTAGGCTCCCTTGGGACCCACAGCGCAGGCGCATGCGGCTCCTGCACAGGGCTGCGGTTCCTGGTCCTGCTGCAGAGGTGGACTGGCTGCTGGGCAGGCAGCGCACGGTCCCTACACAGACAGGGCTGCGGCTCCCATTCAGGCCCGCTGCGGAGGCGGGCTGGTTACTGGTGCAGCATGCGCGGCTCCTGCGCAGGGCTGCGGCTCCCATTCCAGGCCCATTGCGGAGGCGGGCCAGCTGCCTACTTACCTCGGGGTTAGACCCACAGCTTCGGATTTGTGTGCACGCCTGCTCGCACACCCCTGGGTCCTAAAAGTAGTGTGAGCCTGCAGACTCTGCCCCAACATTTGGCCACGGAAGCAGGCCTGGGAAGAAAGGCAGATTTGATAGCTTTTGCTCCAGCCAGCAGAAGCAGCATTGGCCCGCATCACCCAGCTTCCCCAGCATAGGGCAGAAGGTGGAGCTGCCCCGGTGTGCCTTTGTTGGCTTCTCTCCTTTCCTACAACCTCCCCAACCAACTAACTAACTACAGGAAATGGAGGGACCATGATAGATGCGCACCGCCTCCAAACATAGCAGGAGACCAGAAATAAGAAATAAACAACCCCTCTCTCTCCCAAAACGTGCCCCCCCAGTACCACCTTGGGTCTGCCCTACAGCAAGACACCACAAAAGTACCAATCTGGGCTCCTGGGCACTACTGAACATAACGCCCTCATGTCAAAGAGGAAGAACCCAGCAGACAGGATGAATTCCTTAAAAACTAAAACTCCTCAGAAAGAACAGGAAATTTATCAAGACACCTTCTTAGACCTAGAAGTTTCCGAACTAAGTGACCGAGAATTTAAAGTAGCCATTCTAAAGGCTGTGAGAGAAATGAAAACATACTGGCAGAGCACCATGGCTGACATAAACAACATAAAAAAAGGACATGAATGACATAAAAAAGGAACTTCATGAACAAAAGGAACAATTTAACAAAGAAATTCAAAACATAAGGAAGATTGAGATGGAAATGCGAGAGATAAATAATACAATTAAAAAAAGTGAGAAACGAAATAACTGTCATAGGAAACAGGGCCAACCAGATGGAGGAAAGATTTAGTGATATTGAAGATCAGAACATGGAAACAGCTAAGAAAGAGGAAGAGAGGGAATACAGAACCAAAAGGATTGAAAGAACTCTACAAGAACTATCTGACTCCATGAGACAAAACAACATCAGGATATAGGAATAGAAGAAGGGGTAGAGCACTCTACAGAGAACATACTCAAACAAATAGTAGATAAGAAATTTCCAAACCTATGGAAAGATCTGGAACCCCAAGTTCATGAAGAAAACAGGTCCCCTAGATACCTGGACCCTAACAGATCTTCTCCAAGACACATGGTACTAAAGATGTCCAAAACTAAAGACAAAGAGACAATTCTCAAGGCAGCCAGGGAAAAAAGAACTATAACCCTTAGAGGAAAACACATCAGACTGGCGTCAGATTTCTCAGCAGAAACTCTGCAAGCCAGGAGAGAGTGGAATCCAATATTCAAAAATTTAAGAGGAACTTCCAGCCAAGAATAAATTATCCAGCAAAATTATCTTTCAGATATGAAGGTGGAATAAAGACCTTCTCAGACAAACAGAAGTTGAGGGAGTTTGCCAGCATGAGGACAGCACGCCAAGAAATACTGAAGGAGGCTCTTCGACCTGAAACAAAACATT